>CM056378.1:45207569-45220666 GCA_029718625.1 Synaphobranchus kaupii
ATTTGGTCCGTTAAGTGATTGCTTATTATGCTTTTAACAGACCAAATTATTATAATTAGTCTGGAATTAAAAAAATAAACTATAGAACTTCCTGAAGGGAAGAACGCTCAGGTGCAGCCTCGGCTTCTCTGCTGAAACACTGAAGCCAGAGCCTCGCCCACAGCTCACCATCCACTCCTTCTCCAGCTCCGCCCCCGTCCGCACGTTGTCGAAGTCGACCCCGCCCCAGTTGCGGACGTGCCGGCGGCTGCCCTCTTTGCGGTCCATGTCCTGGACGGGGCCACAGCGGCGCGGGTCGTCCAGGAAGTTGCGGATGGGGTTCTTGTCGCCATCTCCCTTTGTGACCAAAGCGCGACAGTATCTGAATAATCTGCTTTCCGTTATGCAGAACCTCATTTTAGACAAATGCGTTCCCACAGTCAGGCCAAGTCCAGCTTGTGCCCAAGGGGTTATAGCACTCAGACTGCAGAGAGTTTAAAGGAGAAGTTCGGTATTTAGAATGTTAAGCCCTGTTATAAGGTTATTTACGATCATATACAACGGTCCATATCAACATTTTGACAAACTGTGCAGTCTTGAGATATATTGGTTTTTGCTCATGTCACAGCTAACTTACACAATGGATCTGGATGCGCATATAGAAAATCCTTCAAAAAACACCATGAACTCTCATTTTCAAAATATTGATATGAACCGTTGCATATGACCGTAAATAATCTTATAACAGGGCTTATCATGGTAAATACCGAACTTCTCCTTTAACATCTTTGGTTCGTGCCTATTCATGCATGTTCACTGTCATGTGCTGCAGTGACCTTGGGTATGAGAAAGGGGCCATTCAAATAAAGGTTGTTTTTGCTGTTGTTGTCGTTATTAACATCATTCTCCCATTGAAATATGGCCGCTAACACCTGCATTGCGCCAAGTGACATGTGATGACCCCGGCCTTGGCTTTGACCAGGTTTCTTTGCCCAAATTAGCCCCAGGAAATAACCCCCACTGTCAAGTGAATACCAGCCAACCTGGACAACGCTATCGCTAATTATAAATCATCCCACCAGACTTCCGGACACAGCTGGCATAAAATTCCAAGGAAGTGAAAAATAAACTGACGTAATTTAGAGGTGAATAAGAAGCGTCTTCTTTACCCTTTGGCCCCTCTCATACTCTGCAATCTTTTCCATTTCCTCGTTCATCTTCTCGATGTTCTGGCGCCTCTTCTCCTCCCACTCCTGGCACAGAGGAACAAACAAGCCTTCATGTTTGAACCGTTTTCTGGAATGTTTTTTTTTTTTTTTTCATAATTCTACGTTAGTGTCCTAGGACTCCATTCCTTTCAATTACCAGTTGTGATCGTTGCATCAGCATTAAAATGTTCCTTAACCCTTTAATGGCCTTAACCGTTTGGTCGAGCACATTTTGAATCTTGATATCTTCCTGAAAAATATGTTGGACTTAACCCCACCTGATTGGGCCATCTCTACCACGTAAACCAAATGGTAGAGATCCATCAGGTGGAGTTAAGTCCTACATATTTTTCAATAAGATATCAAGACTCTGATATGTGCTCTACCAAACGGTTGAGCTGGCCATTAAAGGGTTAAGAACATTCTAATTTGTGATCTTACATCCTAAAGGGTTAAGACTTGGAGGGGCCCAGGCCAAGGGCAAAGGCGTAGACACACAGCTGATATGCATACAATGGAAATGACTTGAAAGGAGTTTGTGTCACTCTGGAGCTTTGCCACATTAGAGCTCATTATTCAGGAAGAGCGTAAGGCTGATAATCTTCCTGGTCTCTTAACATGTGCAGTGTAATCATGTCTCTCTCGTAGTGCGCTCCCATTCTAGGAGTATAAACTGACCTTGGACTTCCTGTCAGATCCCAAGCCTCCCTGGGGTGTGCTTCCGCTTCCGCTTCCTCCTCCTCCTCCTCCTCCTCCTCCTCCTCCTCCTCCGCCTCCTCCACCGCCGGCGATGCCTCCTCCTCCACCGCCGGCGATGCCTCCTCCTCCACCGCCGGCGATGCCTCCTCCTCCTCCTCCTCCTCCTCCTCCTCCTCCACCTCCTCCACCTCCTCCACCTCCTCCACCTCCACCGGCGCCGCCTCCTCCTCCTCCTCCTCCTCCTCTCCCCCTCCTACCTCCTCGGGGAGGGGCCCGGCCGGGCCCCTCCCCCACCTCGCTGTCCCACAGCGGCCGGTCTGGCCGTGGCTCCGCCCTGTCGTGACGGGGCTCCCACCTGTCCTGCCTGGACCCCCCGCGGGGCATGGCCCTGTTCAGCCGTCCCGACCCGGACCTCCTAGGCGGGCTCTCGCCCTGGGGCCTGGGGCTCTCGCCATCCTCGGTCCCCCTACTGCCACGGGGCGTCGCTGGCTTCCTGTCGTTGATGACGCGCTTTTCCTGCAGGTAGGACACGGTGTCACACCCCCCTTGTTCTGAACTCTAATTTGCTTTACCTGCTCTAGGGCCAAAGGTCATTTTCTATTCATATTGTAGCAACCCGCTCAGTACGCTCGCTAGCCGCACCGCTAATGGTGAAGTCATCTTTAGCGCAGGGAGACCCTAGATCGGTTCTTGCCTGCTCCCCTGCCTGGTTTGTTGCAATATATAAAGCATACCTAGGGCTTTTCCTGACAATACACAAATACTGCAACATACAGCACATTAAACAATAAATCAACTGTGCGCTTTAAGGCATTCAATTAAAAAGCCAGGAAAAGAGTATGGTTGTACAAGCAGTAATAACCCAGCTAGCAACAGACACATAATAAGGCCCAGTGAAGGTCTATAATGTGATTATTTAGTCACAGTAATCACAAGCAAGGAGGCGTTCTGGAACCAGCACACACGTCAGCTTTTCCTCAGGGACACTACAAGTGGCAGATAATTTCATTATAATTTCAAGACACCGGCCTTCACGTGTGACATCACCAACAAATATGATTGATTGCAAAATAAAATAACCAGGTGTACTTCAAGCATTAGTTAATGCAAAGGGCCGTTGCACAATTGAACAATCAAGGCCACCTCTAAACAGGTACATTTCATAAGCCCCTGAAAATCTACCTAAAGCGCCACACATGCGCAGTACTAAGAAAGGTACAGGGCGGCAGGATGGTATGTATCTGCTAAGTCTGGGAAGTCCAGGTCTTCCTGCATGTTCTAGGGATGTGACCTTTAAGGACCACAAGGGGAGGTCCAATTACTACAGGCCATCTGGGCCCAAGAGAATCGCAACAGGCATTGATTAAACCGCCCCACAGACTGTCCTGCGGGTCCGTGGGAGGGTGATTAAAAACGGTATCTGTGAAAGACCGTGTGGATATTTTAAGGCGTAACACATGGATGCTCACAAGACCCTTTCATACATGGGGGGGGGGTGCACGAGTGCCTGCCCCTTTTGCCCCAAGATTAGAACTGTCATTCATTCAAGATTTGTAACTGGGTAGCGTAAAGCAGTTTTCATAGGTTGGTATACCCTTTTTTCACTTTGAGGCACCTACCCCTGAAAAGGTCTCTCCGGAGCCCTGCATTACATAATTACATAACCCAGCGTTTGGCGGCTTTTGATTGAAAGGAACCTGGAGATGAACTGGCATCCCCCAAGGATTGCGTGAGAGTGAGGGGGAAGCGATTAGGCAATGCCATGTTAGTACGATCATTACATTATCTTTGAATCACGCCTTGCGCTTGGCGCCATGGCCAGACAGCAGAGCATAGGAGTTGCCCGTCCCGGGTATTATGGTGCCTTAGGCCCGAGCTCACCCCTGCCGGTTTGGAGAGGTCCACGGTAACACTGAAATTCTCCTTCTCTGTCCTCCTGCGGTCGACCTCTGCATCGTGGGGGCGTGGCTTGCGGGCCGTCGTCACGGCAATGCCCTCCTGCTCCGCTCTCTTTTTGTCTTCCTCAATTTCCTGACATTGGGGAAATGGTGGGACGACAAGGGGAAAAAAGATTGCTGATAACTAAATCCATGGAAACTGGCCCAACAACACATTAAAAGTGCATGCAATGGGGCTCAGGGGATCTATTGATCTGATAACTAAATCCAGTGGATCTAGTGGACAGTAATGGATCTAAAGTGGATCTAACTACCCCTTTGCATACAAGACTGAATGTCACTGAAAAGTGAAAGAAACTGATGGAATTAAAGGCAAGGGTGTAGAATGAAGTTGAGGTGCATCCAAACACGCAAATTACGGTGGTAAAACAAACATCTTTTAACAATTCTAAAACTCCTCAAATTACCTATTTTCACAGTCGGGTAGTATTCACTGAATTAATGAAATAATGACGAATTAATCTCGCATGCTATCTGTGGGATGTAACTACATGTAAACAGTAGCTAAACGCTTAAGAGAAATAGCATAACGGGCTTAAGAGTCAATTATGTAGTTAATATATTTAAAAATATATATTGTCTTTTTAAATTCCCCATCTACCTCCCCTGTGGTTATTCAGGATTATGTTACATTTAGGCATATCGCAGAAGCGCTTATCCAAATAGCAGAAACTTTAATCCAGACACAATCCACTTGCATGGGTAGATATGACTGAAGCAGTTCAGGGTAAGCACCTTGCTCAAGGATGCATCAGCAGTACCTACCTGGGAATCTAACCTGCGACCCGTCATATAAACGCCCTGTTCCCTAACAGTCACGCTACGCTGCTGCACTAGTACTGCTTTTCTGAGCACTTGGCATTGCATGCCAACAAGTGGGTGGGAACAGTAGCCAAGATTTATCTTTACATTACATAACGTGCATTTAGCACATGCTCTTATTGAGACCAACGTAAACAATTTTGCACTTGGTAGCCAGTTATACAGCTGGATTGACATTTAGTAGCTTGCTCAAGGGTACAACGACAGTACCCTGCCTGAGAATTGAACGTGCAAGCCGTGGGTAGCACAGTTCCCTACCCACTGCACTACAGAGCCACATAAATATCTAAACGCATTTCGAAGGCATACTGCCTTAACTCCGATCCGCATGGATTGAATCTGTGTCCAGTTGACTCTTGGCAAGTGCCAATGAGTAAGACGCACACACAACTCCGCGCCGGTGGAAGGGGCATGGGAGTCCTTACACAGTCTGAGGTCACTTCCTGGGGCCTGTATCACAAAGCAGGATTACTCAATTAGCCGGGTAACTGCAACCAGTAAAAGCCAGAACCCTCCCAAATCTGGAACATGGAAAAGAGCTGTCCTGGGTTTTACTCAGTGCAGTTATCCAATTTACAGAGTAATCCTGCTTTGTGATACAGGCCCCTGGAGAGGTCATTAAGGGTCTACCGGGCGTGTGCAGCAGCGCCCGTCAGGTTGATTTGCGAGCTCGCTCACCTGATACCTTCGGACCAGAGCCTCGTTCTTTTTCCGCAGCGCCTCGATCCTCCTGTCCAGCGCGGCGTCCTTCTCCTCCTTGGTTTTCAGATCCACAGCTGTAGACTGCAGACCCGAGAGAGAGGGGCACACAGAGATTAAATACCAAAACTGTGCATCAGAAACACAGCTGTAGACTGCAGACCAGAAATAGAGGGCCACACAGAGATTAAATACCAAAACTGTGCATCAGAAACACAGCTGTAGACTGCAGACCAGAAAGAGAGGGGCACACAGAGATTAAATACCAAAACTGTGTATCACAAAGACAGCTGTAGACTGCAGACCAGAAAGAGAGGGGCACACAGAGATTAAATACCAAAACTGTGCATCAGAAACACAGCTGTAGACTGCAGACCAGAAAGAGAGGGCCACACAGAGATTAAATACCAAAACTGTGCATCAGAAACACAGCTGTAGACTGCAGACCCGAAAGAGAGGGCCACACAGAGATTAAATACCAAAACTGTATCACAAACACAGCTGTAGACCGCAGACCCGAAAGAGAGGGGCACATGGAGATTAAATACCAAAACTGTGTATCACAAACACAGCTGCCGTAGCTGAACATGCTAAAGTTGTGGAAGAAACGTCATACAAGCAAGCCAGAGGAAGCCCACGACAAACAGGGGACTTTTAAGTTTGAAATGAGATGGATTAAATAGTCCAAGATGTGAACTTTTACCAAAAAATGAACTATTAGTAGGCACCCCAACCTTTTTTCTTTTTACCAGGATATACATGCATCATATCCGTTTGTCAGATTAGTCCATATTTCTCAGTATATGCCATTACATCATTGGTGGGTGTTTGGACACCCACAACAGAAAATACAAAGTAAACAAAATATATGCAGCACCGGTGCCAAATATAAATTGAGAAACACAAAGCCAAAAAAAGGTTAGGGACTCACCATGGCTGCAAGCCTGCCTAGTTTACAGATCGAGAAAACCTCCCTCTGAAAGCTGTAGTCAGGACCCTGTGATGACAAAATTAAATTGTGAACTCAGCGCAATTTCGCATTTTCTCCGGGCACCATTCAATTCAATTTCATTAGTATACCGTTTAAAAAAATAATAATAATAATTTTAAATACACTGACACAAAGATGCTTAACAGAAAAACATTTTGCGCTAATTCTTAGTAACCTACCTCTGTTTAACACGGGGCTGACATTATTTGCATTGCCATTCACGGTTGCATTCCTTTGTAGGAACAACTTCACTATGTTGTTGGGTATTGAGAATAAGGGTGATTTTCCCAGGTCAATATACGACAGCAGGCAGCAGCGATACATTTGTTGGGCTTTTGGGGATGCATTTCGGTTGTTATGCACGTAAAGTATTACCGTAACATGAACTGGAGAAAGAAATAGCCTACTTTTACAGTATACATCTGTTGCATTGTGTTTGTTTCCGGTAGCTATACAATGTTCGGGAAATACGGGAGCATAGATAACAAAACATAAGTGCCGGGGCAGAATGGGTTAAAATAAGGAGAACCTGGGGGGAACGGGAGTATTGGCAGGTATGCCTCAATACATTAATTTGTGTTTGAAGGATATGCCTATTTGGTAGGCTAGCCTATTTCTCTATAGATTAAATATTCAATGCACTCATTGGGCCTCAAGGGCGTTTCATTTGCAACAGGAGGAATGAGGAAAACAAGAAATAAATGTTTGTTCGCAAGAGAACGTGTGCCGGTTAAACCAAAGCAGTTTTGTATTATAGAAAGTGCTCCAGTCATGACTCTCACGAGAGAAGCCAATAAGGCGTAATAACGTTCGAGATGTCAGTGTATTCAGTCCTTCATAATAACACATTAAGTCGCTCGATCGCCCTCCACTGCGTCTTTATGAGAAGTCCTCCTTAAAGCGTATTAGTGAAACAATCATGCAAACAGTCTTGCATTGGCTTTAAAGTAGCCTAGCTACCAAACTCAGAATCGCACTTCTAGTCCTCTAAATAGAATGCATTCATGTTGAAGTCTCAGCTTTGGAAAGTAGCTAGGCTACGTTTTTCACAACTTGTATCGATGTTATCCATACATGTTACAAAGTTGCAGGTAGCCTAGATACAAACTATGGAACTGAATCGTTACATTAAAAAGGCAATATGCCTGGCATTTATTTGTGGAAGAAATAATACTGTTTGAAAACCTACCGTCGGGTCTAAAGCTATTTAACGGGGAAATGAAGGAAGGGTCACGGTATAACATTTGAACATGCATGTTTACCTGTTTATCCGCGTATTAAGATTATATCCGTCGCTGGGCCTGTTGAGTGTTGCTACAACGCTTGATACAGCGCATTAGTTTCGGCCCTCACAAAAGTGTGCTGTGTCCTCCTCGTATCCACTTCCGGTACGCTCCACTCCAGTTTCCTGCCAAATTCTGAACGTAAGCCAATATTTTTAAAGAGGCAGCGAGTAAACCTCGCCAGTGCCACTGACTGGTGGGGACTTGGAGTAGTTCAGAGGTAACAAAAGAGGACAAATAAATTACCATACAAATAACCCATACACGTTCGCGCGCGCGAACACGCACACAATATTTGGACACTATTTTTGTTGTTTTGGTTCTGTACTCCCAACACTTTGGGATTTGAAATGAAACAAAGAATATGCGGCTAATTTGCAGACTGGTACATTACATTACATTACATTACATTTATTTAGCAGACGCTTTTTATCCAAAGCGACGTACAGTAAGTGCGTACAGAGACATCATCATCATTACAGAACAGACAAGGCAAAGCACATCCTTTGCATAATGTAGCAGCTATCCCTAGCAATGAACGTTGAATGTAGTTCACAGTAAGCTGTGGGCAAATCAGCAACACCACACTTTCATTCCAAATACTATTATAAACTATATTATAAACCATTCCAAATACTATTATAACTATGCTATTATAAACCATTCCAAATACTATTATATACTATAATAAACAGACAGGAAAACACAGGGAACAGGGAACTGATATTCCTAGGAGAGGATATCAGTCAAGGTGGAGTCTGAAGAGGTGTGTCTTCAGGCCTCGACGGAATGCAGGCAGGGTTGGAGTAGAACGTAGGGGAATGGGAAGTTCATTCCACCACTGAGGTGCTAATGTGGAAAAACTCCGCAGTCGGGACAAGCGAGAGCCTTTGACACGGAGGGGGGGGAAGTGCCAGTCGCCCTGCTGTAGAAGAGCGAAGTGGTCGAGCAGGAACATAGTTCTGGATTAAGTCCTGCAGGTAGGCGGGGCCTGTCCTATTGGCTGCAGTGTAGGCCAGGGTTTAAAACTTTGAACCTGATCCTGGCTGCAACTGGCAGCCAGTGGAGAGACCTCAGCAGGGGGGTTACGTGGGAAAAATTTCGGGAGGTTGAACACAAGCCGGGCAGCTGCATTCTGGATCAGTTGAAGAGGCAGAAATGGCGCAGGCCGGTAGGCTTGCGAGCAGGGAGTTGCAGTAGTCCAGGCGTGAGGTGACCATGGTCTGGACAAGAAGCTGGGTGGAGTAGGTGGTCAGGTACGGTCGAATCCTCCTGATGTTGTACAGGAGGAACCTGCAGGACCGTGCCGTCGCCTGATGTGTTCTTTGAAGTCCAGCCGGTCGTCCAGGACCACCCCCAGGTTCCTTGCAGAGCGGGAGGCAGCCACCACGGGTCCCCATCAACGGTGATGGAAAGGTCATGTAGTGGGGAGGTCTTGTACGGCATGAAGAGGAGCTCTGTCTTGTCAAGGTTGAGCTTCAGGTGATGGGTAGCCATCCACTCAGAGATGTCAGTCAGACAAGCAGATATCCTCTCGTTAACCTGTGGGGTAGAGGGAGGGAAAGAGAGGGAAGAGTTGAGTATCGTCAGCATAGCTATGGTATGAGAAGCCATGTGAATGGATTACTGAGCCAAGAGACTTAGTATACATAGAGAACAGCAGAGGACCCAGTACAGATCCCTGCGGGACTCCTGTAGACAGGGGATGGGGAGCAGAGACGGAACCCTTCCAGGAGACTTGGTAGGATCTATCAGTGAGATACGATACAAACCAAGAGAGGGCAGTTCCAGAAATGCCCAT
Source organism: Synaphobranchus kaupii (assembly GCA_029718625.1). Classification (NCBI taxonomy): domain Eukaryota; kingdom Metazoa; phylum Chordata; class Actinopteri; order Anguilliformes; family Synaphobranchidae; genus Synaphobranchus; species Synaphobranchus kaupii. Next base: position 45,217,010 of record CM056378.1, read on the forward strand.
CTCAGCGAGTGTGGAGATCAGGAGTTTGTGGTTTGACCGTGTCGAATGCCGCAGACAGGTCAAGAAGAATCAGAACAGAGGAGAGGGAGGAGGCTCTAGCAGTGGCGAGTGCCTCAGTCACAGCCAGGAGAGCAGTTTCGGTGGAATGGCCGGTTCTGAAGCCAGACTGATGCGGGTCAAGCAGGTTGTTCTAGTAGCTTTAATTTGCGGTTAATAACATTCATATCGAGTGAATCTTGTAGGAATTGCAGCCCTTTTTATACACAATCCCTTCATTTTGGGGGACCAAAAGTAATTGGACAATTGGCTGCTCAACTGTTTCTCGGCTAGCTGTGTTCATGCAGAAGAAAGCTAACAAAAGATACAGAGTTTTAGATGTGGCATTTGTAATTGGAGTCTGCTGATTTTGAAAAAAGAAGTGCCAATGCCAGTAAAGCAGGCCATCATGGGGTGGAAAACTCTGAATAAATCGATCAGAGACATAGCCAAAACATTGGGTATGTCAAAATCAACTGTTGGGCACGCACTCGGTGAGCTCAGCAATAGCAAACAACCTGATAGACCATGGAAGAGACTACTGTAGTAGATGACTGAAGAATACTTTCAATTGGGAAGAAAAACCCCTTTTCAACTGGCCGAACAGATCAAGGGCACTCTCCAGGATGTAGGCATAGGTGTGTCAAAGACTAAAATAAAGAGAAGACAACACCAGCATAACCTCAGAGGGTTCACTGCAAGATGCAAACCACTGGTCAGCATCAAGAACAGAATGGCCAGGTTAAAAAGTGCATTAAAAAACTGTAGTGTTCGGGAACTCTTATAGACAGTTGAGTATTTACCTGTACCAAAGTGATGGAATGTGAAAAGTGTGGAGAAAAAAAGGAACTTGCTCAATATCCAAAACACCGCCCTCATCTTTGAAACATGGTGGAGGTAGTGTTATGGCTTGCGCATGTATGGCTGCCACACTCTCAGAAAAAAAGGTACAAAAACTACCTAAAAAGGTACAAAACGCTTGGCACTGGGGTGGTACCCTATAGGTACATACTATTGTACCCCTAGCCAGCGATACATAATTAATTAGTACCTTTTTTGCTTGAAAAGGTACTTATTAGTGAACAAATAGAACAATAAAACACCTTGCAGCAGGCCAATGACCCAAAACACACTGCTAAAGCAACCAAGGAGTTTTCAGGGCCGAAAAGTGGAATGTTCTTAACTGGCCAAGTCAATCACCCGACCTGAATCCAATTGAACATGCATCTTGCTTGCTTAAAACAAGATTGAAGGCAAAAATCCCCAGAAACAAAAAGTAACTGAAGATGGCTGCAGTACAGGCCTGGCAGATACCCAGCATCTGGTGATGGGTTGCAGACTTCAGGCAGTCATCGAATACAAAGGATTTGCAAGTACTAAATAATCAGACTTTATTTCAGATTATGTTAATTTGTCCAATTAGTTTCGGTCCCCTAAAATGGGGGACTATGTATAAAAAGGGCTGTAATTCCTACATGGATCGGATGTAAAATACCCTTAAATTAAAGCTGGCAGTCTGCACTTTAACCTCATATATATTGTTTTACTTCAAGTCCAATGTGCTGGAGTACAGAGCCAAAGTAACAACAAAATGTGTTACTGTCCGAATACTTATGGACTGCACTGGAGATATAGAATCCACTTTTGTTTTTTTTTACCCTTGCTGCCTGTCAAATAACTGTGGTTTAGGCCGTAGTTTTAGGCTATTTCCACAAGAGGCCGCCAAAGCCCGTATCAAAATGACAAAAGATCAAGCGACTTTGTGCTTTTCATTGTACACTCTACAGTACGTCACTGACCCAGGTTACTCTTTAATTAGTTAAAATATCAATAGAGGATATTCATAATGTAGGCTAGGTAATTTTAAATAACCATAAATGTGAGACAGGGTTGCATTAGTTTAATGTTTAAAGGAGGAAAACGAAAGCTTTTAAACATCTAAATATTCCTTCGAAACCAATACAGACTTAATACAATATATATATATATATCTTTTTTTTTAAAAATAAGTTTCAAGTTCAAGTATTTTGTTCATTTATAAGAAAAGAGCGTATTTTTGGTTATCTCAAAGTATTATAGACTTCCGGGTGATCCTACGTGCCCAAAAAGGAACTGACCGTGCTGAGGTCGTTTGGTCCTAAAAATAGAAAAGGGTGTTGTAATCATATGCAATTTATTTTTAGAAAACTGACGTGTTCCGTGATGAATATGAAAAAATTCCCCCACCAAACCAGCATGAACGCAACACCAAACCATTTTGGAACAGAATGACATCACCGTATTGCCGAATGAACCACTGTATAACATTAATTCAATGGAATATGTATGAATTTAGAATGACGGGGGTAACATAACTGTGAGTGAACTCACAAGTGGATCATTTATAATAGGCCTATATGTGTAAACAATACTGATAACTTGTTTTGTTCCACTTTTCGCGCGAGAGTTCACGGCACACCTACAGTTATCGCACGTGTCACTGCTGCACTAATCCTTAGATAAACATTTAAGGGCGGATCCGGCATCATCTGAGCCACAGATTGACACGGTGACCGTTTGGACATTGCGAATATGCTTCTCCAGTCAGGTTAAAAACGACATTCAATATGCATTCAATACATATTCCGTGGACACTGGAACATGGAATAGCCCACGGTACCCACACAAAAAAAAAAGAAATAAAAAAGCTATGATGTCCAACAATGAAATAGCAATCCTAACCCTACCTACAACAACAACAACAATGATAATAATAATAATAATGCGTCTGTAATTCTGCGGTCATTTATTTTGTTTGTCCACATTATATCGCACTGAGTCATTTTTTAAAACATATAGCCAAATATATAAATCATGGCTAATCTATAAGTCGGCTCCTACTATGACAGTGGCGCAGAAAGGCTTGCAATGAAATGACCATATAAACGACAACAAATCAATTGGAGGGGCTGACAGCCAGGCGGGTGGGGGAGCAGCAGTCATGGACGATGTAGGTTGACGTTAACGCCGAATGACACAGCCAGTCAGCCACCCTTGTGTGTGTTAAAGAGAGCTCTCGCGCTGCGCCTACTTGCTCAGCGGTGTCATCATAGCAGAGAGAGTCTGCCGTCGAACCATCCGACCAATCGCTTCACCCCTGGCCGCGGCTGCCGGAGCACTGTTTCCGGGCAGAAGAAGTGCGCGAAAGAAAAACAATCTACTGTGAGAGTGGGACTTTTGTATCTCTCTCTCTCTCTCTCTCTCTCTCTCTCTCTCTCTCTCTCTCTCTCTCTCTCTCTCTCTCTCTCTCTCTCTCTCTCTCTCTCTCTCTCTCTCTGCTCTCTCTCTCTCTCTCTCTCTCTCTCTCTCTCCTCGTCTCTCTCTCTCTCTCTCCATATATGTCACCCAATCTCCATCAAGCTATAGCAACAAGGCAACAACACACAACGCAATACACGCAAATCAAAAAGTGCTTCATGCAGTACATTTACCTATAATTGCCAAGTGAAGTGCTGGTTTTAAAATGCTCCTTGAGTATTCAGACCTTTCAAATAGATGGGAAGGGCTGTGTTTTTTATAGAAAGTGTTGTTACTGTCGCAACATCAAAATTTAGCAAAATAAATCTAATATGGACTTCCATC
>CM056378.1:45868947-45911951 GCA_029718625.1 Synaphobranchus kaupii
AAAAACTGTAAAAGGGGAATATATTTTCCCATTTTCCTGAGGACCCCTTGGTACTTCCTCACAGCCCCTGGATATCCCTAGATCCCAGTTTGGGTTCCCTTGAGGAAACCCCTAATGGGTCCAGCCAACCAACCTATAGTACTGGAATGGATGTGTTTTCTCCAGTTGTCATTGGGGGTCAGTGGTTGTGATCCGGTACGGTTTTGAACTGGTTGAGTTACATCTGCTCCCGCAGGAGGATAGGGGGCACTGTCCGCAGTGCGAGCTCAACAACATGGAACCTGTGGAGAAGTTCCTGAGCACACTGAGAGACACCCTGCAGCAGATCAACGCATATGGCTGTAGGGAGCAGCCATGACGGGCGTGGCAAGGGAAGTGCTTGCGGACAATCGCTGGCTGGTTGTATTTCGGACATTGTAATTAGTTTAAATCTTATACAGTGGTAATGAATAGTAATTTATAAATCAACAGTGCATAAATGTAAACTGACAATAATTGAGATCCATGAGAATTTCATATTACCCCCCTGCTTTGCAACTCAAGTACACTGTTAAAATTAAGAACACTTAAAAAGACATTCTCAAAACCTGAGATTCTGACTACTGGGCAGAATCCTAGCTCTTGGATGTATTGTTTAGTTCCAATGAACTTTGTTCCAATGAACTTTGGTGCGAAGCACATAAATAGCATAGAATTAAAGACACTTCTTTCTGTTTCGGTGGGGGGTGGGGGGGGGGGGGGGGGGGGGGGGGGGGGGGGGGGGGGGATGTTGCTATAAACGTCCGTCAAATTTGAACAAGTAAAAGTTAGTTTCTTAATGGTTTCATATTGACTCGTGTTAATGTGCACATGAGTAAACTAATAAAAAAAGGTAGAAAACTATTAAAATATGTTTTATATCTCTATGAATTATTCTAAGAAAATTATTTGCTTAATTTAAAGGTGAATAATCTTATAGTGGGATTTTCATGGAAAGCAAGTTTTATGAATGTAAAATGTTGAATAAAGGCCAAAGCTGAAATCTGTTTTTTCACCCTTTTCCCTCCAGTATGGAATACCCAATTATATATATCAGTGCTCATTGCTGGATCTCCACTATCAATTTGGGAGAGTGCATACAAGCACACATTTTCCTCCAAAGCGTGTGATGCCAAGCGGCACTACAACTTGCAAGTGGCACAGAGATGAGTCGGGGGAAGACACTCCTTGTGCAGCTTAACATGTGGACTTGCAGGTGACCAATCAAAGAGCCGGACACGTTAGAGAGCAATGAGCTGCAGATCCCCTGCCAACCGAACCGAACGATACTACTGACAACTTTGCGTTGCCCTGTGGGCACTGGTACAGCTGAGATTTGAGCTCACAATGCAGGGTCTATGCATGTACTGCATTGGTGCCTTAACCGGATGAGCCATCCGCCAGCCAGGGCTGTTTTCATTTGAACTGGTCAAATATAAGCTTTGATGTTTTGAATAGTTGTGATGTCACATTTTTATGTAACATCAGCTGTATTTAATGCTACAGTATTGCTTTATTTTATGTCATACGTTATGAGTGCTGTATATTTTACAAATCGGACAGCTGTAACATAATCTTTTTGACCTTTGTGAAATGTGACCAAGAAAGGAAGCAGCATTTATCTTTTTTATTGTGTATATAAACTTTTATTTTAATGACTTGTTTTTGGTACGTAAGAAGTCATTCCACCACTGCAGCTTGGGTTAACGGAAGACTGGAGAATTTTAAACACACTGATTGCTGAAATTACTGTGGTCTGGAGAAATGTACAGGTTAAAGTTTATCTGTACACATATTTCAGTCACTGCCTCTGCATACTAGCATACTGTAACCCAGGGGTAGGCAACCTTGGTCCTGGAGTGCCAGAGGTGGTCCTGGTTTTTGCTCCATCGTATAACTACATATCTACATGCGTATCTGTACTGGATTCCTTTTAAAGAATCGGGTGTAATGAGTACAGGTGACCATGTGCTGAAGGCACTCAGCGTTCACCATTCAGAATATTCAGACTCAGACTTTTAATCCTCCATCAAACTCTTGTGATCAAGTTCAGATGGAACAAACAGCACTAAAGTCACTGACACTCCAGGACCAGGGTTGCCTACCCCTGCTCTAACCTCAGGCCATGATGACCAGCACATGCCTCTGCAAATATGTTTTAAAGGGGGGGGGGGGGGGGTTAGGGTGAATTCCAGTTGTGCAAACCTTGCAAAGTTCCTGGGAATCAGTGGCAAAGGCCCCAGCTCAGTAAAAGACGTAGTGGTCTTTCAAACATGCCTTTCATGTCCAGCTGGTTGTCTGCTCCAAAAGGACAAGCTTCATTGGGAGCAGATATGGTTATGCTGTTTATCTGTTTTGGTGTTTTCTGGAAGGCATGTCCTGTCATTCCTATCATCTTAGCACTTTTAATGCTCCAACAATAAGAGTACCACCGCAATATAGTTATGTAGGTTTCAATTTATATATCTATATTGTATATATCTGTAGGGTCAACAGGATCTACAATTCCATACAGTCCACAGGTGGCTCCTCCTCCACGTTGCAAATGACGCAGGACGACGTCCCGGTTGTGATTTCCGCACTGTAATGCAATGCGGAGGAAATGCGCGACTGGCAATAAAGCTTATAAAAAAGGGCAACACGGCCGCTCTTGTTCAGTTCTCCCAGTTCAGTTGTTCGCTGAAGGCTCCCAGGGCACATAGTTTGTTGTACATTATAATACTGAATCGTGCTTTTCTCTGTTTGATACTTGGTGTTCAATAAACTATTACATTTTCCAGGATTGTCTGTGTTAATGTTGCTCTTCTGTTGAACTGAGTCAGCCAATGCTAATCGCAGGGATTCTCCCAAATGCCTTCACATTTTAGCTGAATCATTTATATTAATCCGGTATCAACTGAGTAGCTACATAATATTCTGATTTTGCAAAGATAATTATTACTGTGTAATTTTATTGGTAATTTAATTATTAATTCAAGTTGCCCATTTTTAGTTAGTATATTATCTTTTGAGAATAGTATATGAAATTTTATGAGACTGATTTATTATACAAAAACTATGCCACCAGCTGTATAAGGATGGTAGTGGCGTATTCCAGTACATAAGTGACGCTCTGTGTATAGATTTAAATGTATTCCCTACATATTGAATTACTCAATCCTTTGGCTTGTAAGCTATTTTGTGCATAAGTCAAATATTGTTGTCTCCTCTGGGAATCGGGCCTAGTATGGGTTTTCCCATATTAATACTGATGTAATATGCCTCCTCGACCTACTCAACCTAGCTCTTGGTCCAGGCGCTGGTCATCTCCTGTCTGGACTATTGCAACTCTTGCTACACTTCTTGCTGGCCTCCCTGCCTCCACCATCGGACCTCTGCAACACATCCAGAATGCTGCTACCTGTCTGATCGTACTAGTCTGATCATGTGAACTGGCAGCTCTGCATCTGAGAACTTATTTGGACATTTTGTACATGAAGCTGGAGCAGCTTGAGTAAATGTACTTGTGTGTCCTTAATTATGTGCAATTCATGCTCTATATAGAACACCTGACTTAATATCTGTGTGCTCCTGCTGTATGGCTGAAGCTAAGCAGGTGTGGGCTTGGTCAGTACTTGAATGGGAGACCTCCTGGAAAACTGAGTTGCTGCTGGAAGTGGTGTTGGTGGGCCAGTAGGAGGGAATCTTTCTGGTCAAATAAGCTCCAATGCCCCAGATAAGAGCAGTGATCGGGACGCTGTAGGAGATGCCAAATTTTGCTTGTAAAGCGCTTTGAGTGTGAGAAAGGCAATATACAAATGCAAGGTTGAAATATTCTTTGGGTGTTTAATTTACTCTGATGATGATATTGGGGGCTTGATTTACTAAGACCTTTAGCGGGTGCAAAACCATTTAGCACACACAAAACCAATAACATGACTAACATTGGTCATGGAATTTGTTTTGCACCAATCATTGGTCATGTTATTGGTTTTGCGTGTGCTAAATGCTTTTGCACCCACTAAAGGTCTTAGTAAATCAGACACTGGGTCTTTACAGGGTACAATAAATAGCTGTCTGATTTCCAGAGGCTATCTGTGGTAACTGTCACTGACACTGAAACTACACTTTCTAAGCATAGCCTTTTCTAAGGATAGCCTCGAATGCAAGTCTACACAGGTATTAATGTATCATGTGTGACCATCAGTAGGGATAGCTATTTTTATGTTTAGGAAGAGGCCTGTTTTTTGGCATGCAAATAATTAATGTCTGTTTGCCAGAAGGAAGAAAATGATTGATGGTGGTGTATACAGACTCCAAATTAATTAGATTAATGTTGTTCCTTGTGGTTCAGCCAAACCAGTTCAAGAATAGATTTTTATGGTGGTAGATTCATCTCAATTAATGGCAAGAAAAAATGTCATAATTGAGAGCAAATTATTGGTATTGGAAAAAAAAAAGATTGAAAGCAAAAAGTCCAAACTTTTTGAGAGCAGAAATGTTGCAAGCAAATAGTTTTTTATGCGAGAGCAAAACTTAAATCTAAATTCAAGAAAAAAATGAATGAAACAAAAAATTATTTTCAATGTTTCAATGTTAACAACATCGTTTCAATTGCATATTGCAAATCCTTAACAAAAACAATATTCTGAATGAATGTAAAAATTAAGCAAAAATGCAGGACACGCATATGCATAGATTGGATGAACAAAATGAGGCATTTTATGACTTTATGCAAGCACCTTTAGACATTTCACGTTTATGTTTGCCATAGCATAGGTTAGTGTTCGATCCTCAAGTACTAGGCCTACACATGGACGGCGCTACACCGGGGCAAGGGTGGGCTATAGCCCCGTCACAAATTTGCTTAGCCCCGGTTTAGCCCCCCCAGGCATTTTAATAACATTTTTATAATTATAATAAAAATATATATATATAAGTAAATCAACAATTCTAATCCCTTTCTGATATTCACCCTGGCTACGCAGCGTATGTAGCCTATGCTATGACGTAGGCTACGGGTGTGGGGGTGTGTGTGTAGGGAGCTCAAGCAAATGACAAAATAACGTAAACTGATTTCTAACGTTAGCAAACCAGTGTTTCCCATAGCCTACAATACACCAGGCCTACAGAGTTCGCCACCATGTCAAAAAATATTAAATGGAAACGTCATTGTTTGAAAACTAATTTACTATCATTTTAAAATCAATAGAAAATGTGTTCGCATAAGCTCTCCATGTGATCCGTCTTCGGAAATGATCAAGTACTCAACAGATTTGTGGAGTGTGTGGACCTCCCTAGGTAGCAACTCCCAAGTGTAAACTACAGTGTTTTGATTGGCGGTAGACTAATCTCACAACATTGGCTGCTTGGCCATGCACAGATGAGTAGGCTAGATTTGGAAAGCGAATAACTAACCTAAATTAGCTAAATGATCATTTTGAATCTTCGTCATCTCGACTTCAGCTAATAAGAAGAGCTTGCCTCCAAAAAATGGTCAGGTACCGTTAAAGATCTCATATTTCTTCCAAGTAGCTAAATGTATAAGCTAAATGAGATAGGGGAGAGTGGTGACATTCTGATAATACAGAAACCAACGCAAATGTTACGGTGCAGCTTTATGGAGCACACCTAGGAGCATAACTAACTGATATGTAAAGTTTGCGATCTTCGTTAGATAATGAAACTCCTAAATGTCCCAATCACAGAGCAGCGGTTAAACAACGACATTTTAGCCATCTTTTTTGACAACGTTACACTGATAATTTATCCTCTCTTCTCGTCATTTTTCATTATTTTCCGGTGTCTTATTTTCTTTGATGTCTGATATTTTTAAGTACTCGTATTGATGAAGCCAAATTACATTTGTAATGCCATTTCAATTTACAGAATTGTACAATTCTGACCAGGGGCGCCCGCAGGATTTCTTCCCGGGGTACGCAAAAGAGTAGGCCAAGCCATAGGCTACATGAAAACAAAGCCACTACTTAGGACTAACGTTACAACGTAATTTACCGATATATTTTGCACTCATAAGGTCGCATATTACAAGAAGTTCTAACGTAGGAGTAGCTGTTACGCGACTTACAGCACAGTTAATGTTAACACAATGAAAACACTTCTGACAAGTCAATGTAACTATCGAACATACTCTTTTTTATGACTTTATGAGTCAAATAAGTTACCTACGTAGCTATCTAACTGTAAACTATTATACGTCTTATCCAAAGTCTGATTTTTATGTCTTATCCAAAGTCTGATCTTTCATCAGCAAAACCGGAGAGACGTACTTCAAAATAGAATGGAAATGTTGCGCGCAAAAAGATGTTACGTGACTTATAGTAGCCTGATATTTCATAAGGAAAACCGGAGAGACCTCACAATAGAATTGAAATGTTGCGCGCAACAAGCTGTTACGCGACTTACAGCACAGTTAATGTTAACACAATGAAAACACTTCTGACAAGTCAATGTAACTATCGAACATGCTCAACAAAATGTATTCACTGCTTAAATTTCTAATAAAATATTATATGCACGCCACTTGTGTGTGTGTTAGAGAGAGCAAGAGCAAGACACTGCAAATAAAATAACATTTTGGTGGGTAGCTCGTCCTCAGCTGAGGACTGGTTCTCCGAAAGCTGATTCTCCGAATTGTTATTTTCATTCTTTTTCAGACTCAACAGTTCCACAATGCTGAGCTGCTTTCTTTTCTTTGACACAGGGGCGTCGCCAGAGATATATGTTTAGGGGGGCTAAGCCTGTACTAGGGGGGTCTGGGGGCATACACCCCCATGAGAACTTTTTTCAAAAAGGCAGCCACAAAATGGTTGTTCCCCATGAATTTGGGAGCAGCAATAAGCCTAAAATCAATAAATAATTTAGTTGTTGCAAAGAATATTTCTATAAATTGCTTACATATGTAGCAATAGGGTTGGGCTGATGTACGATACCATCGTCTATCAACTAAAATTTATCGGCATCGGCAACAGTTGACACATTGTGATGTCAAAGCCGATGTGTAGCCTATTCTAGTTTGACAGCTTATACAAATTGCCTCAATGGCAGCAGAATTAATTTAGGCCTGGCCTGTAGATTAAATTTAACCAGTGATTTGTTTTTTATTGCAATTAAAAACCAGGTTACATAGCATACATCTAAATGTTCATGTACACACTTGTGATCACCCTTCATGAGCAGGGAATCATGTTGGGGGTGGGGGGGATTCCCTCAAAATTATACTCTCCCGTAAACGTCTCCCTATCATTAGAAAAAAAACTGAACTTTTATAGCTTTATCAAAGTATCCTAACTTTATGAGTCAAATAAGTTACCTACGTAGCTATCTAACTGTAAACTATTATATGTCTTATCCAAAGTCTGATTTTTATGTCTTATCCAAAGTCTGATCTTTCATCAGCAAAACCGGAGACGTACTTCAAAATAGAATGGAAATGTTGCGCGCAAAAATATGTTACGTGACTTATAGTAGCCTGATATTTCATAAGGAAAACCGGAGAGACCTCACAATAGAATGAAAATGTTGCGCGCAACAAGCTGTTACGCGACTTACAGCACAGTTAATGTTAACACAATGAAAACACTTCTGACAAGTCAATGTAACTATCGAACATGCTCAACAAAATGTATTCACTGCTTAAATTTCTAATAAAATATTATATGCACGCCAATTGTGTGTGTGTTAGAGAGAGCACGAGCAAGAGCAAGTCACTGCAAATAAAATAACATGTTGCTGGGTAGCTCGTCCTCAGCTGAGGACTGGTTCTCCGAAAGCTGATTCTCAGAATTGTTATTTTCATTCTTTTTCAGACTCAACAGTTCCACAATGCTGAGCTGCTTTCTTTTCTTTGACATATTTGGCTAACGTCAATTACTGTATTCGTTTAAGTTAGTTATCTTGACTGACAAGTAAAAAGGCAACTCTAAACTTTTCCCGGTCTAAAGAAAAAAGTGGTCCTCCAATCACTTTCAACTGTGTCTTCCAATCACTTTCAAATGTTTGAAATATGCAAAACTTGGAAAATACAATAACCAGGCAATACAACGAAGACAATAAGCAAATATCATTCCTCAACATCGTAGAAACAGAGACGGAAAGACTTTGACAATTCACGTCAGTTTTAATGGAAATACTCATGTTGCTGTTGTTGCTAAGGTACGCAGACTGCGCCACTGATTCTGACTGTTGTATAGATGCTCTTCCACTTGTGCAGCCCCCCCCCCCCCCCCCCCCCCCGGCGCACGCACACACACACACACACACACACACACACACACACACACACACACACACACACACACACACACACACACAAAAGCCATCCTGGGGGAAACACAGCTAACCTTAGCACCCCCATGTATTGACCTAGCCCACCCTTAGCCCAGGGAGAGAAAAGTTCCTGGCGCCGTCACTGGGCCTACATCATAAATTACCAACAACAAAAAAAAACTATTCATATGATAAAATATAATTCACGGAATCACTTCTCTAGTCAGAATGGAAAGAAGTTACGATTACGTTCAGACTGCTGACAAAGGAAATAACCCATGCATTGAACTGAAATGCATAATCGCAATAAAGCCCTGAACCTGAAAAGCGCCCTCAACATTGCATGGTCCGTCTGTACTTTGACTCCTGTTGTGGAACGGAAGTACCGTCTTGGAGAGTGCCTTCTCGCGATAGTTTAGTTTAGTAGCGCTTTAGCCGGGGACCTGGAAGTAAAACTACGATATTAAGTCGTGTTTCGTTCTTTAAAAGGGTAAGGAATTGGTGTAGAGAAATTGCGCCCGAGCTAACTCTCCAGAATAATTAATTATACATATGTGATTCTAACAAAACGCTATTGTAGCGGATCCTTACAATGTTACGTTTGGTAGCAAGCTAGCCTTAACTAGCTGGGTAGATACATTCTAAATTGGATAACTAGGCCTGATTGACTTTCGCTAAATATTAGCTGACTATTTAAGTCAGTAATTAAAATGTTTGTTAACGTTACGGTTTGGCGACTTAACGTCTGATTAAATTATTTAGAATCTCGGGCAATTATAACATGCTAACTGTAGATTCCTAATGTAGCCAGCATCATAGACTAGCAAACTGAGTGAATGGTTTGGTTAAGCGAAAGTGGCTAACGTTAGCGAACTTAGCAAGCGACGTATTGCGCAACAGACGTGATGTATTCAGTTGTTTGTGTGCGTACTAGTTTTTACGTTCCTAAAATAATCTGTATCATGAATAAAATTGGTAAATCTGTGTACTGTGTTCATAGACATTTGGCTGTTTGTTGATTGTTTTAGATCTGTGGCGCTTGCACGGTATTGCCGAGCTAGCCAGTTGCTGGTTAAACATAGCCCTATCTAGGTAACTTGGCTCGCCAAACCTCAGTTACCATACTGGATAATGTTAAGACCAACTAGGTTGCAAAAACCCATCTATATTTTTTAATTTGTTTTCATTATTTACCTTAATTCACGGATCGTAACGGTAGTTCCAGTAAAACACATGTAGCTAACTCTGGCCAACTTGTGTGTTTCAGAGAGAGAGCGCTCAAAGATGTCAGATAGTGAGGACAGCGACTTCTCAGACAACCCGAGCGAGCGCAGTAGCGAGGCGGAGGAGGTTGAAGAAAATGAAGTAAGTTTGTGTACATTTTAGTTCTCTGTTTTGTGGTGTGTTATTTCGCAGCTTCCCCATCATATTCACTTTACTGAATGCTTTCCTGGTACAATATTGTACTAGGCGATCATGCCGAAACGCATCTCAAGACGTTTAGGCATATACTAGCCTCATACTTTCACGATTGCTTTTGTTTGATAAACTGTGAAATGATTGAATTGCTTTGTTGCATGTTTGTTGGGAGATTTCATTTTGAGGTGGCTTTTACATCAGCCAGCTATGAAAGCATGTCCCTGGAAATGAAATTGCAAACCTGAGTGTTACATTTTCAATTTCCAAATTCTATGTTCTCATTTAGAATTTTCTTTTGAGTTATTTTGCTTCTGTAGCCAGCAACCATCAAGGTTAGTTTCTGGTTTCAAGTGTGTTAGGGCAGACCAATAACCAACGTCTTTGTCTGTCACTGCGGATGTTAAGGAAGAGGAAGGCCAAGGCAGTGTCGCAGGCAGCGACAAAGGAGAGGAGGAGGCTGACGATGTAGAGGAAGATGAGGAAGAGTATGACGAAGAGGAGGAGGAGGATGATGATGACCGACCTAGGAAGAAACCGCGACATGGGGGCTTCATCCTGGATGAAGCTGGTACAGTCCCCCGTGCTGTAGAGAAGGAACTATCATCCGTTAATGTGGAAGGACTGTGGTAACTGTGCTTAAGTCCTGTAACTGACACTGAAACTACACTTTCTGTCTTTTTTGTAGATGTGGATGATGAATACGAAGATGAAGATCCATGGGAAGAGGGAGCTGAAGATATTCTCGAGAAAGGTTTGTGAACTGAGGATTGAAAAACAGGCCAGTGTCCAGGGTTGCCTTCAAAACGATGTTCATGAAGTCCAGAATATCCCCTTTTAGAAGTAGCTGCTGTAATGTTCATATCTGGTCCTTGTTCTGCTGTTTTAATTGAAACTGGTTTAAATGGTATGTTATGTGCAGTCATTTTTTATAGTGATTGCATTCCCCTTGCTAGCTAATTGACGTAAATCAAATTAAGTGTTATCTGCTGGTGTTCTGCTAAAAATTATTCACCTGAAAAAATTACTAGGCTATCCAGAAAACCTGTGAAATTAGCTGCAATGTCATAGGTGTATCTGGCTAGGTAACGGAATGTAAATGTATCATTATTAGAAAACAGTTTCATCTTAAAGGGAAGTGGTGGTGGTGTAGCCAGATGTTATATTCTGCCATTACTTATCACAATCTTGAACACAATGTATGGTTCACCTCTGGGAGAAAATGTGTGGTACCATTTCTCTTCTTTGTATGTGGATTGTGGAACCAGTCACCCCAGGAAAGAAATTTGATTGACTACTTAGTTGGTGCATTCTTGTAGAGGTCAATCAACGCAGTGGGTTTTCTAATTCCCCAGGCACTTCTGGTCGTCTTATATGCTTTCTATTTAGTACATTAAGGGCCTGATTTACTAAGGCCTTTGGCGTGTGCAAAACCTTTTAGCACACACAAAACCAATAACATGACCAATGATTGGTCATGGTATTTGTTTTGCACCAATCATTGGTTGTGTTATTAGTTTTCCATGTGCAAAACATTTTTTCACACACTAAGGGTCTTAGTAAATCAGGCCCTAAGTTTGCTATACATGGCCAAAAAGTGTCAGAGATTTGCATACAATTAGGTCTGTACCTCAATGTAATTTAGGCCAGTTAAATCCATTTCAGTGCTGGCGATTAATGAACTGGGCATATGTAGGTTTAAATTGAGCGTGGCACCTTAAAAAATATACAGTTGACAGAAGTGCCCGTCAGTAGACCAGACTTGTTTTAGAGCTGCCAGTAATGCAATATTTAACTGTTTCTTTTGTGTTCACAATTCTTTATTTCTTGTGCATGCTTCCTTCAGTTAACGGTAAATCAACTCCAGATCTTATGCTATTTGTTGCCTTTTTTGTTTAATTGAATTGATTGCATCTCTCAAAACACTCATTTGTAACTGTGATGTTCATTCTCATGCGCATATTACCACGCATGATTTGTCCAATGTTTGCATTTGATTGTAACACCATTTCTCTAAAAATATGGGAGCAAATGAGGCAATGGGAATAACTGTCTCTTTAACCACCATTGAAGCCTGCTGTTGAATCGCAGGCATTGACATTAACAGTCAACATTGAACCGAGATAAGAATTACGGAGAAAATGCATAATTGCATTTTCTAATTATTCAAATTTGTCCTCCATCACACAAATAATTTTTCCAGAATTACATTTAGAATTTTCCATGAAAGGCTAGCATGGTTAGCTTGATCCCTTGCCTTAAGTTGCTCCCCTTGTAAATAATAAAGTGAGCTGGTTATTTGTCTGAATTGACTGAACACATCTGCTGTGTGTTACACCACAGGCAGCTCTTTCAGGGCAAAATAACCCCCCGGCTTTTCATGCTTTCACATGTCATTTGGTCTCACTCCAGTTCCGTTTGTAACATTAGTTTTCTCATGTTTGTTTTTTGTTTTTTTAACCCTGCCTGTGCCTTTTCCGCCTTTTGCTGTTTGCCACTGGTGATATAATTTGACTGTTGTGTGCCTCCCTCCTCTACACCTGCACCATGGTGAACAGAGGAAGCTGAAGGTGAGTGTCTATTTAAACTCTTCCTCGCCACTCCCCCAGCATCACCCAACCCCCCCCCCCCCCCCCAGTATGTGTCCTTTCTAGGGGATATATGAGCCACAGCTGTCACTATTGTGAAAAGTACCAGTGGTCCGGTCTCGGTTCTGGACCAAGCCAGTGCCAACTGTGGGTGGCATCTCCTTAAGGCGGCACACTACTGGAGTCACCCGAGGAGGGGGGGATTTAGTCACATGGGGGATGACCATGGCCATGTCTGAATCAGCGTACTTGCCTACTATTGAATATATCAGTTGAGTACACTTTAAAAAAAAAAAGCTGTTAAGTACATGACAATTCTGAAAATTGAGTGTTCTTAAAGGTTGTATCAGCGATTTTGGGTGACGTCACTTCTGAAGCGAAATCCCAAACAAACATACTTATGAATAATTATGTTATGTTTTAAAAAATAGTGTTCAAGCATCCAGAATTATAACCACGTTAATAACGTTTGTAAGAAACCAAACCGTTTGTAAATCCGTCAAGATTTCAGCGAGATAAGAGTATTAGCGTTTGTGCAGATCATTGTGATTGGTTGGAATACTGTTTATTTTGGTTTTGAGTGGTTGGTAGTACCATTTGTTTTTGTGTACGATCTCGGAGCATAGGCTGCCTACAGAGACGCGGTTTTTTGACGGCCTGCTTATGGGGCGGGCAGCTAGCGGATCGTGAGGAAAAATCAGATGAATGTGATCATTTATGTTTCCACCCAAAATCGCTGATACAACCTTTAATATCCCCGGATGATACTCTTATTTCCGGGTTTTGGCTGATAATAGTATGGAGGGTATTTTTTCACATACTGCATGTCACTAAACAGTATGCGGTAAGCAGTATACAGTATGCTAGTACACAGTTCATGCAGTAGATGGGGCTCTGATTCAGGCACAGCCCTTGTCTCATTGCTCACCAGCGACCCCTGCTGGTTGATTGGGTCCCCACAGCCTGCTTGATCAAGCTACCTATGACTGCCTGTGCAAGTCTCAACTATGGACTGCTGTGTGAAACGATGCTGTGATGTGACATTGTGTGTTTTGCAGGAGAGCACATACTTGTCTGTGCTCTCCTGAATTGGTTGCAGAGGTTGCAGGAGTGAGCACAGTTAATTCAAATGAATGTTCCAGTCTATTGGGGGAACCGGGCCACAGTTAGCACCTGGGTACAAAATGCTGCTAAAAGTTTGATTGTGGCTGGTATATATTCTACTCTAGCAGCCAGCCACTTTGGCAGGTAACCAACCAGGTTGTGTTATATTGTAGAAGGTAATGTGCCTGGTAAAATGTTGAAAATTGATATTTAGAAGTACACCAGCCACTCTGGCCAGTGGGTGAAAACATTCATTTAATTTCCTGGTTAGCACTGGCAGAGTCCATAAGGTGCATCACTGTCTTAAGGACTTGCACGCTGGCAGAATGTTCCTGAATGTTGGATACTGTCACTGACCCTGCTGGAGTTTTGTCATACTCTCCTGCAGTACTCTGATTCAACACGTTTGCTTTGTTACGTAGTGTCCAACATCGATCATGTGGTCCTTGATGAAGACCACTCGGGCTCCCGCAGGCTACAGAACCTGTGGAGGTAAGTAGCCTGGAACCCCCCACCCCCATTTCCTGTCTTGAGGAGATGGTCTGTACTTTTACTCCATCATCATGTTTTCAGCTTGTCTATAATGGACAGGGTGTACTTTATGATGTGCAGTACATGTCACCGATTTTAGTGAATGTAGGAATGGGATGTCTAGTTGGTTCCGGGTCAGGTGACTTGTCTTCTGTCTCTTTTGTGTATGGCTGTTCTACATCGTCTCTCCCCCCCTCTGTATCTCATCATAGGGCCATTGGGGTGGCAGGTGATGCTGTAAGGTCTCTGATTTTTCCTGTTGTTTTCATGTTTTAGAGATTCCAGAGAAGAGGCACTGGGCGAATACTATATGAGAAAATATGCAAAATCCTCTGGAGGAGAACAGTAAGCTTTTGATTTATTTTTGGATATTTGACACTTTCACTCAATGTTAGCGTGTGTGGGTGAGAGATTAAAATGAAATGAAATTTACTTTGTGATATTTTACTGTTTTTTTGTGTTTACTGTGTTAATTGTCTTCCAGTTTCTATGGTGGATCAGAGGAGCTGTCCGATGACATCACACAACAGCAGCTGCTCCCTGGTGTTAAGTATGTGTCCTTTACTGAGCTATTTTCACTTCATTTACCTACAAATACCCTGTGGAGGGAACTATATTTTACAAACTTTTTTGACAAAGTATGTTTTTTAAATTAATATTACATACAGGCTAGTATATTATTCATGTTCCTTTTGCATTTCTAATGCAATATGTGCCATTCCTTTTTATTTTTTCATTGTTTATAGCCTGTGGAGTAATCCACTAATACTATAATTATTTGTTTTTAAAGGGACCCTAATTTATGGACAGTCAAGTGTAAGGTATGTCATTGCAATTATTTCTTGGTGCAATCACACATGGAATTTACTTCCTGCATATTCATATTAGGGCATATTAGTTAATCGAACTAATAGATTTAATCGATTATATATATATATATATATATATATATATATATATATATATATATATATATATATATATATACAGTGTTTCCCCTACCGTTATCTTGGCCGCCCGGCTTGAACAAGAGGGAAAATAAATAATTTTAATGAAAAAAATTTTTCTTTAATATTTTTTTTTTTTTTTTATGTAGCTGCAATATTTCCCTTGCCGCAGAATGCGGGAATGATCAAAATAGCATCGGGAAAAACCCTTGCCAAAACAGCTTCGGTTTCCCGTTAGGCCTAATTAAAATTTTCAATGGCTGCGCTATTATGAGGGTGTAATTATAGTTTCCGCCTCTACGCAAAATGGCGCACTTTCACCGCCCGGCCTGAAAAAAAATCTAGGGGAAACACTGTATATATATATATAATAATAATCATCGATTACATTTTCCCGTGCAACCATGGACTGATCTAAACAGCGCAATTAGCAATACCATGATTGTGTTTGTGAGTGAGGGAGGATGGAAGATGGAAGGAGTGGGTCAGGGGAGAGAGAGATGGGAGAGGAGGAGGGGTAAAGTGGAGGGAGGGTAGAGAGAGGGGAAGAAATTGAGGGTGGGATGGGTGATTGGTTTGTTGTTTGTTAAAAATGTATATTTAATTAAATAAATAATAAATTATTTATTTTTATTATTAATTCTTTGATGAAATGATATGACAGTTTTGTTCAGATTTGTCATTGTTATATCAATAAATTGTTCTGTTTTGAAGAAATAAAACGTGTTTCTCGATTATTCGATTAATCAAAAAAGTAATCGATAGAATAATCGCTAAGAAAATAATCGATAGTTGCAGCTCTAATTCATATTCATGTTTTTAATGCCTCTTTCACTTTTTCTTTCCCTCTTTCTCCCCTTTCTCTGTCCTTCTTTCTCCCTCTCTTCAGATAGGAGAGGAGCGAGCGACTGCCATTGCGCTGATGAGGAAGTTCATTGCCTACCAATTCACAGACACGGTATGTTTCACTGAGCATGGCCTGCCGAGGCAGAGGAGCCTTTCATTTATTGACTGACTATTTGTCTGTTCTTCCTTCTTAGTGACCTAAGTTTCCCTCTGATTTAACCTTAATTATATGGCAGAGATTAATTCTCATTACCAGTGACAACTGGTAAATGTATAGAATATATATTGTAAAATATGTAATGTATAGAATATACCAGTAAAAAGGTTAAATATTTTGTGAGATCATTTGCAAAATAAATAGAGGGCAACTCTGACTTCCTCCTGTATATATTTGGCATTGGACCTGTGTACTACTGTGTACTGACCACCCACAGCCCCTGCAAATCAAATCGGTGGTGGCTCCCGAACATGTGAAGGGCTACATCTACGTGGAGTCCTACAAACAGACGCACGTGAAGTCTGCCATCGAGGGCGTGGGCAACTTGCGCATGGGCTTCTGGAACCAACAGATGGTGCCCATAAAGGAAATGACTGACGTCCTCAAAGTCGTCAAGGAGGTCACCAACCTGAAGCCCAAGTCCTGGGTCAGGCTCAAGCGAGGTCTATACAAGGACGACATAGCACAGGTATGTTATGCTGCCTGGATAGGGTGTGATATAGAAAATTGTGTGGTTTTGCAGTTAAGCATTTGCAAGGTATTGTCAGTCATTAGTCAGGACTGTTTATGATGTTTTGGTTATGGTCTGAGTTGTGAAGATTTTGATTGTTGACTGATTGGTTCTTTTTTTTAAGGTGGACTACGTTGAACCCAGCCAAAACACTATATCGTTGAAGATGATTCCTCGAATAGATCTGGACCGGATCAAGGCACGAATGAGTATGGTAAGCAGAAAGGGTTCCCGCTTTCCTTGAAAATCCCTGGAAGTCTTTCACTGTAGAAAAAGTAAAATCATAGCCTTGAAAGTTTTTTAGGAGAAAAAAAAAAACTTTGATGGGCCATTTAATGTGTTTTAATTAGTCTTTATATTTATTAACTTGTGTGTTTTTATTTTGTTCAATTTGACCCCAAATGACCAGCCATAAAATGTCTAGATAATATGAGAGTTAAAGCCTCTCGTGCCCATATAAAATAATCCTGGGCCACATTCTATGGAGAATTCAGGCTTGAATTAGAATTGAATATGATCCTTGGGCAGGAATTAATGTGACCATTTTTATATTGCTTTTATTATAATGGTATGCCACACTCTTGGTGTGTCAGTACTCTGGAGCCTAATATGTAGTGTTTATTAGTCTGAATTTGGGACACTTGAAATTTGAAGTCCTGATATTTGTGGCATATTTTAAGTGCGATAAACCTGGTGAATATTAGTGACCCTGTTTTTAATCTCTGAACCATTTCGCTCATGCCTGGCTCTTGTGCTAATCCCACAGAAAGACTGGTTTGCCAAGAGGAAGAAGTTCAAAAGACCTGCTCAGAGACTGTTCGATGCTGAGAAAATCAGGTATGGAGAGAGAAGCCATCCTCCTTCCCCTTTTTGTTGAGGGATGTAAATAGCACCTTAAGGCGGAGCACCTCTTTTGTCCGTTGTTTTGCTCTTACAGTGGAGACGGAAAGTATTCGGGCAGTAGTGAGTAGTGACACAATTTTTGTTGTTTTGGCTCTGTACTCCAGAACATTGGATTTGAAATGGAACACTGACTATGAGGTTAAAGTGCAGACATTCAGCTTTAATTTGAGGGTTTTTACATCCATATCGGGTGAACCGTATAGCAATTGTAGCCCTTTTTATACATAGTCCTCCCCATTTTAGGGGACGAAAAGTAATTGGACAAATTAACATAAACTTAGTGAAGTCCTCTTATTTAATATTTGGTTGCACTTCCTTTCCATACCATGACTTCCTGATGTCTGTGAACATCAAAAGACACTTGATCTTATTTTCAGGTACTCTTACAAGCGATACTATAATCTATCTCTCTGCATTTGAATGGATCTCTATGGATGGGGGGGGGGGCAGATTAAGCTGTAAATTGCGCTGGAACAATGTGGATCGCATGGCTGGCTAAATGGCTGTAAGTCATCAAGGGTCTGCGGTATCAAACAAGCCTCAAACCATAACTCTGCTGCCAGATATGCAGTAGATATGGATGGATCACTTTATGGGTTGTTTCTCCTGATTCATTGTCCCATTGAACTCTATGGAAAAATAAGTTGGGAGAAGAAACCCTTCAAGTTATCCATCCATATCTACTGAATATCTGGCAGCAGAATGATGGTTTGACGCTTGTTTGATGCCTCTTCTTCTTCTTCCCATTCTCCTGCCAAACTGCCTGCCTCCGTCGCGATGTTATCCAATGGGGAGAATTATTCTTTGAGGGTATGGTCCGTATACCTGCTCATCAAGCTTATCGCCCAATAAAAACGTTTCATACTAATGGTTTTTAATGTTAATACAGCTAATGGCTTCATGCTTTCCAGGAAGGTACTGTGGCTTAATGGATAGAGGCGCCGTCTCTCACACAGAGGATTGTGGGTTCGAGCCCAGCAGGGCACATGTTTATTTTCCACAAAAACAATGTGCACCTCTTAAGTACTTTTCATTTATTAGACTGTTATTATTTTCACATTAAGACATTAACATATTTTTATTGCAAAAGCAAAAGAGGTTTCCAATATTAACTGTTCAATGTTTCACTGACACTTGACGCTCTTGTCTGGTTTGGGGAGGGTGTTAAGCTCTGCTCTTGTGGTCATGAATGACTGACTGTGGAACCGAACCTCAACGTCGTACCCTTGCCTCGGCCAACATTTCTTTATTCATTAATTTCTTCACTTCAGCTCTGTTCACTTTATCCTTTTCACACATAACACAATGTCACCATAAAATTAACTACTAGGAAAATTAAGAATTTACGATAATAGCCTACATTAAGTATTGATGATAGTCTCATTTAAGTTGCAATCCTTCAAGAGATTGGATTTATAAACCGCCAGTTCCTGAAACATATCTCATTCATGGTTAGTCACTTAAAAAGAAAAACAACAATAGCCTCCGAATGTGGCTCTAGTCTAAGCTACTCTGCAGATAATCTAGTTTACTACAAACACTTTTAATTATAATAATAGAAGAATAATCTCTGGTATGTACTTTCTTAGTAGTATCTATTGTTTTCTTTCTGGCTCAGATTCCTGGGAAATATGCGTTGTCCAATTAAGATTGTTAGCCAACCTTACTGTTGCCAGAGAAGCGTCAGTCTGCTTCTAGTCAGGAAGCAGATACAAGCTAGGCTACTACGAAGCGAGTCCTTATAACCTACATTCATTGCACTACAGAAAACTAAACTAAACCTAGCTGTCCGGTACCAAAACATTTCCCGCAGGTAACGTTCTACACTACCGGGAAAAAAAACTGCGAAGGAATTTCTGCGAATGAACTCTCTCGCTAGCTCGTAGCCCACACATGCAAGGTTGGAGTTACACATCCGGCAATCCAGTGTTGAATAGCGTAACGTTAAATGTATTTAATTTTCTATAGAATACTAATAGCCCTATTTTAAAACTGTATTTCCATATTTTACTGATGCGAACTATTTAGGCTGTACTAGCTATTTAGGCTGTATGTCTTTCAGCTAGAATGTGTTTGCATCTAGCCCATTGTGCATGCATGTCTCCATGTAGACTTGGTTCATTAATTTACATGCTTCTTCATGATCCATAGCTCAGGTGGTGCTGTTCATTGTATTTCAATACACATTAAATACTGCTCATCTACAAACTCTTTTAATGTAATTGTGTGCTGTCTGTAATAGGATAACTGTTCTCATTCTTGTCAATAGAGGGCGTTATAGTTATGCAAATGTCTGCATGCATTTCTTTGGAATGCATGTCTCTCTCCGTGTTTATCTTCATGCATTATTCATCATTAGTTAGCTATAAAAAATAAGTGATATCAAAAACTTCTACGACGTAAAGAAAAGCCAAGTTACTCACGCATAGCCTACATAGCGCTGTCTATAAGTCCTTAATTCCAACTTGCAAAAACTAGGCCTGCCTTTAAAAGTCTTGATATCAAAATGTGGCCAAGTTACAACTAACAATATTGCCTATCGTAGTTCACACTAAATAAACTAGCTCTATTCCAAAGCAATGCTATCCAAACTTTCCTAAATTATTTAATGCAACTTGGCCCTGTGTTTCTTCATCTTTGCATGTGAAGAGATTGTGCCTCATGGAACAACATATGATTTCAATGAATGTTTTTAACAGTTGATGAATAATTACACTCCAGAAAGGATATGGTTGTACTTTGTTGGCAAGTTTACTTTAGAAAATGTACAGGTTTTAAAATGTTAACTGCTGCTACGGAATTCTTTTCAATTCACAAACACATTTATATCAAGAAACATCATGTACAATAGAGAAAGGGGTGATGAATAAATAAATGCAGATAAAAATTAGTAATATTTTTACCTAGAAAATAGCGTACATATAGCATTTTTACAAACGTATCCAGACATGTTTGTGGGTCAGATGGTGGCAAATATGTAATAGTACCAATTTTCTTAACATAATAGTATTTATGATATTTGCAAACAGAATTTTGTGAACACAAGGATATCTATGCTCTAGGACCACACAGGTTTTGATGGAAATCCAAATAAATAAATCAATAAATACATAATAATAATAATAATAACAATAATAAATTTTATTCATTCTGTGCTTTTCATAGACCCAAAGCAGTGGATGCAGACAATTGTTCAAACATGCCCTATAGTGTAGTCATTTTTCTGTTTAATTTCCAAGTGTAACACATCTGAATCAGAGTATTTCCACTATAAATTATTTTCATTTTGCAGTTTGATGTGGCACATACAGTTTCATTGACCACATTCTCTTGAGATGGTAAGATGAAGAAACACAGGGCCAAGTTGTATTAAATAATTTAGGAAAGTTTGGATAGCATTGCTTTGGAATAGAGCTAGTTTATTTAGTGTGAGCTACGATAGGCAATGTTGTTAGTTGTAACTTGGCCACATTTTGATATCAAGACTTTTAAAGGCAGGCCTAGTTTTTGCAAGTTGGAATTAAGGACTTATAGACAGCGCTATGTAGGCTATGCGTGAGTAACTTGGCTTTTTTTACGTCGTAGACGTTTTTGATCTGATTATACATTACATTACAGTCATTTAGCAGACGCTTTTATCCAAAGCGACATACAATAAGTGCATACAGAAACGTCATCGAAGTCACTACAGAACAGATAAGACAAAGCACATCCTTCCCATAATGCAGCAGCTATCCCTAGTAATGAACGTTGAATGTAGTTCACAGTAAGCTGTGGGTAAATCAGCTATACTACACTTCTATTCTAAATACTATTATAAACTATAACAAACAGACAGGAAAACACAGGGAACTAGTACCATGAGGTCCTAGATTAGAATATCAGTCTAGGTGGAGTCTGAAGAGGTGTGTCTTCAGGCCACGACGGAACGCAGGCAGGGTTAGGGTAGAACGTAGGGGAATAGGAAGTTTATTCCACCACTGAGGAGCTAGGGTGGAAAAGCAATTATAGTATTGCTTGTCAGAGTACAAGAAAATAAGATATTGAGTCATTTGATGTTGTTGGATCACAGACATCAGGAAGTCATGGCATGCAAAGCACATCCAACCAAACATTAAATATGATGATTTATTTAAGTTTATGTTAATTTGTCCAATTACTTTTCGTCCCCTAAAATGGGGTGGGGGGGACTATGTATATAAAGGGCTACAACTGCTACACGGTTCACCTGATATGGATTTAAAAACCCTCAAATGAAACCTGAAAGTCTGTATTTTAACCCCATAGTCAATGTTCCATTTCAAATCCAATGTGCTGGAGTACAGAGCCAAAACAACAAAAATTGTGTCACTGCCCGAATACTTTACTTCACAACACCGTACTAAACTAAGGATGTGAAAGTGGGCTGTGCGGCCATGTGTGTGACTACTTCCATGTGTTACAATACTATGCCTCCTGCAGGTCACTTGGAGGGGACGTCAGTCACGATGGAGACTTCATGATATTTGAAGCCAACCGCTACAGCCGCAAAGGGTTCCTCTTCAAGAGCTTCGCCATGTCTGCTGTGGTAAGAGTCGTCGCCACACTGCCTTGCCGTGGCATGAAGAATTATCAGATGCAGGCTCATTTGATGTGTGTTTCTGACGTGCATCCTAATGGCGGGGTTATGATGCAGTCCTGGTTGTCCACTTATATTCTTGTTTTTTCCATGTCTATTCAATTTTCAATCGCTACATGTTTACCTCATGTTTCTATTCTGCAGATTACAGAGGGTGTGAAACCCACACTGTCCGAGCTAGAAAAATTTGAGGACCAGCCAGAGGGCATTGATCTGGAAGTTGTCACGGAAACTACAGGTATCAACTTCACCCCCATGCATCATTGTCATTGTTGGTGTTTTCTGTAAACCGCCCTCCTTCCTCTCACTGCACTGTGGTGAGCTTGGTATGGTGTGTGGCAGCGATACCAAATCCCACCTTTGCGGCCAGTACTACTGCTGGTTTTTATTCTAATTCAGGACTGTAATAAACCTGGGAGAGCAGTTGAGTCGGATCTCTGGCCAATTGTTGGAATTAATCGATCAATTCGCTATCGGATCCAGCAGGACTACTGGCCTTTAGGGCCGGAGTTCAGTATCTATCGGGTATGGTGCGTGACCAAAGGGGCGGTTTGGGGGTTTGCGTCCTCAGGGAAAGAGCGAGAGCACAGCCTGCAGGCCGGAGACAATGTGGAGGTGTGTGAGGGGGAGCTGATCAACCTGCAGGGCAAGATCCTCAGTGTGGAGGGCAACAAGATCACCATCATGCCAAAACACGAAGACCTGAAGGTACGGTAGCCAGCTCTGAGTTCATGGCGTGCTGCCAAGCCGTCAGAGTCCCTTCACCACAGCCATGCAATGGGCGTGACTGTGATTGCATTGAACCGGCATGCTTGAATCATGCCTTTTAGCTCCGTAAATAAGAACACAAGTATCCTTTATGAGCCAACTTTACAAGGCCTAGCTCTCTGCTGTGCTGTACACCAGGAGAGCAGCACTGTGAGGTTTTTCTTGGAGTGGAGCCTCGCCCTTCAGCTGTCAGTAGCCTTCAGTCACATTTGTTTTGTTTGCCTTGGGTCTGTCATGCAAGTGTTTGTGCTGTTGTTCACTCAGGACCCCCTGGAGTTTCCAGCTCACGAGCTGAGGAAGTATTTCAAGATGGGCGATCATGTGAAAGTGATCGCTGGGCGCTACGAAGGTGATACAGGCCTCATAGTGCGTGTAGAGGAGAACTTTGTCATCCTCTTCTCGGACCTCACCATGCACGAGGTAAAGAACTTCGGGTTGCGAGCATTCGCTAAAAGAAATGAAGGGTCTCAATTTGAATCTGAAACCAACCACTCCTGCAACCCTTTTAGGGGCTTAGGGTGTGTGGCCCATGACTAACCGCGCCTTCTTGCGTCCCTGCAGCTAAAGGTCCTTCCCCGTGACCTCCAGCTCTGCTCGGAGACGGCATCGGGGGTCGACGCCGGGGGCCAACATGAGTGGGGGGAGCTGGTGCAGCTGGACCCGCAAACCGTGGGCGTCATCGTGCGGCTGGAGAGAGAGACCTTCCAGGTACTTCCCCCTGAAGCATGCGCCATGCAGTTCCGCCGCATGTCTTCACACGGTTAGCAGCGGTCTTCAGGCGGTTAGTAGCGGGTCTTCATGTGGTTAGCAGTGGGTCTTCACACGGTTAGCAGCGGGTCTTCACGCGGTTAGCAGCGGGTCTTCAGGCGGTTAGCAGCGGGTCTTCAGGCGGTTAGCAGCAGGTCTTCACACGGTTAGCAGTGGGTCTTCACACGGTTAATAGCGGGTCTTCACACGGTTAGCAGCAGGTCTTCACACGGTTAGCAGCGGGTCTTCAGGCGGTTAGCAGCGGGTCTTCACACGGTTAGTAGCGGGTCTTCACACGGTTAGCAGCGGGTCTTCACACGGGTTAGTAGCGGGTCTTCACACGGTTAGCAGCGGGTCTTCACACGGTTAGCAGCGGGTCTTCAGGCGGTTAGCAGCGGGTCTTCAGGCGGTTAGCAGCGGGTCCTCACACGGTTAGCAGCGGGTCTTCACACGGTTAGCAGTGGGTCTTCACACGGTTAGCAGTGGGTTTTCACATGGTTAGCATCGGGTCTTCAGACGATTAGCATCGGGTCTTCAGACGATTAGCAATGGGTCTTCAATCTGTCACGCCCACAGTCATGGTGCACGGCGGTCATTTATGCTGGAATGTTCACCGCACATGAGTTGACGGTAAACGGTTACCTGGGGAGGAGAGTATCTACATTAGTTCACCTGGCGGAGGAGAGTATGTACATTAGTTCACCTGGGGGAGGAGAGTACATTAGTTCACCTGGCGGAGAAGAGTATGTACATTAGTTCACCTGGGGGAGGAGAGTATGTACATTAGTTCACCTGGGGGAGGAGAGTATGTACATTAGTTCACCTGGGGGAGGAGAGTATGTAAATTAGTTCACCTGGGGGAGGAGAGTATGTACATTAGTTCACCTGGGAGAGGAGAGTATGTACATTAGTTCACCTGGCGGAGGAGAGTATGTACATTAGTTCACCTGGTGAAGGAGAGTATGTACATTTGTTCACCTGGTGAAGGAGAGTATGTACATTAGTTCACCTGGGGGAGGAGAGTATGTACATTAGTTCACCTGGTGAAGGAGAGTATGTACATTAGTTCACCTGGGGGAGGAGAGTATGTACATTAGTTCACCTGGGGGAGGAGAGTATGTACATTAGTTCACCTGGGGGAGGAGAGTATGTACATTAGTTCACCTGGGGGAGGAGAGTATGTACATTAGTTCACCTGGGGGAGGAGAGTATGTACATTAGTTCACCTGGGGGAGGAGAGTATGTACATTAGTTCCACATGGGGGAGGAGAGTATGTACATTAGTTCCACATGGCACATTCTCCACAGGTGCTCAACATGCATGGGAAGGTGCTGACGGTGCGCCACCAGGCTGTGAACCGCCGGAAGGACAACCGCTTTGCTGTGGCCCTGGACTCCGAGCAGAACAACATCCACGTCAAGGACATTGTGAAGGTCATAGACGGGCCCCACTCGGTGAGCACTGAGCAGGGTCCCGCTAGGGCTGGGGTTCTGTAAGCTTTTAATCGCAAGGCCCCCTAAAATGATCACCATGTGGCTAGGGAACCTCATTTCAATTAAATGACAATAGTTGGTCACCTTCATCCAATACCTAATACAGTCCCCAATGTAGTGGCTATTTAATGCACAAGTATATAGAAGCATGAAAGTTTGAACATGCGCTACACATATTTAATGTCCTGGCAAAGCTTATTCTATCTTTAGGTTTTACTATTATTTTTATAATGTAGAAATATAAGTAGATTATTGTTAGGGAACTTCTGCAAAGTCGATAGGACTGTTGTAGGGAAAGCCAAGGTGACACTGTATTTGTGCACGCGTGTGTATTTGTTGTCTGACAGGGGCGTGAAGGGGAGATTCGTCACCTCTTCCGGGGGTTCGCCTTCCTGCACTGTAAGAAGCTTGTGGAGAACGGAGGCATGTTTGTCTGCAAGACGCGTCACCTGGTCCTGGCTGGCGGCTCCAAGGTTAACGTTTGGCACACTAGTCACCCGTGATCCATTTATACTGCCTGGAGCAGGAATGCATGAGCTTGTTGATAGATGGAGAGTGCTCAAGTACTGATGCACGGCATACAAACCCAACCCTAATCCTGATCATGCAGGCCCCACACACACCCTTGTGCCTGCACACTGTACATATATATTAACCTTGAATTAAAGCATGCGCATAATCAACAGCCGCTAATCAACTGGCGGCACCGGGGACAAAAGGCACCCGCCATAGTTGCACTCTTGGCTCCGAGTGTGGGGGAAAATGTCATCAAATTGTTGTCTACATGTTGGCATGTGCACAGTTTCAGCAAAACACCTTTTTGTGACAAAATGATAGGTAAAATAAGTGCATTTTAAGAAGGCGTTCGTACGAATCATATTAAAATTTAAGTCTAGGAGCCAGGAACTTTTGGTCCCCCTGAGATGTGCGAATGTTGAAATTTCATGGGTTAATTTGCGCTGGCAGTAGCCTGAAAATGCGGGGCACGTCTGAACGTCTCCTGTTTTTCCTCTGCAGCCCAGAGACGTGACCAACTTCACGGTTGGCGGCTTCGCGCCCATGAGCCCCCGCATTAGCAGCCCCATACACCCGGGAGGCGGTGGTGAGTACAGAACACTGGTGCTCGCAGCCTGCACAGGCGTGCAGGGTTCCGTTGGTACCCGCTTTCCAAGGCATCTGGAAAGCAACATACATCACTCATTTTGGTGGAAAATTCCACGGAATGGATCATTACCTTCTTTTATTTTTCGGATTTTTGTATAAAGCAAGGATACCGAAATCTGGACATGGAGGGCTGAAATTATTAGAGAACTACAGATATAGACTGACCAGATGGTCAACTCCAATATTCCTTCTGACTTCTGTTTTTTTCAAAGATAAGAGGCTGGAGTTGGTAACAGGAATTTCCGGTCCTTTCTGACATCCATTCCCACAGTGTTGTACTCAATCACGCCCCTGTAGAGAATTTTCAGAGGATCTAACAAATTGGAATTCTTCAATGTCAACGGAAGGGAAGCAGTGTTAATATTACAGAGTCAACCATCTGGTCTGTCTATAATGATATGTGGTAGAACTAAAGATGGAAGCCAAATAGGTATTGGGTGGTTAATCGACCAGCTGGCAGAAAAGCCTTCCTACATTGACGCCATCCTTGATCCATCCTTTGAGGGCTTTGAGGCGGGATTTTGAGGTGGGGTTTGAGGCGGGATTTTACCCATTTGTTGTAAGATGGAGTACAAGTTTAAACAGCATTTAAGCAGAAGTTCAGATTTACTGCATTTTGTGTACATTATTGTGGGCTTTTACCTCTTCTGTCAAAGGGAACTTTAAAATGCAGAGAATAGGAACTTAAGAGTACGTCTTATGTCCTTCAATCACAAGGCCCCCTAAAATTATCACTGCGCCTAGGGATCCTCACGTCAATGAAATTACTATCGTTTTTGTCACCTTCATCCAACACCCAATACATACTCCAATGTCGTGGCTATTTAACGCACAAGTATATAGAAGCATGACACTCTGAACATGCGCTACACATATTTAATATCCCAACAAAGCTTATTTTATCTTGAGGTCTTACTATTATTTGCTTCCCATTTCAAAGTTGTGTACTTTTTGTTATTTGCTTTTAAAAGTGTGTGGCCTTTGTTAATGAACCCAACTTGGCGTAGTATGTGCCTCTCTTTTCGGTAGATTAAATTCCAGTGCTCGTCATTGTTACAGTACTCGTGTCCGCTCACTGGCATGGCATTTGATGTGTGTCCACCTTTGATATCAGGCCAACAGCAGAGAGGTGGCGGGGGAGGAGGCATGGGGCGTGGCAGGGGCAGACGAGACAATGACCTCATCGGACAGACGGTCCGCATTTCCCAAGGACCGTACAAGGGTGAGCTGCGCGCCACAAGTCGGCGCTTTTCCACGCGTCTGTCATCGGGTATCACTGAACCGGCCGACGTGAACATTGGTCCGATTTACAAACGGCCTGCGTTTAGGTGAATCAGGTCTCCGTTCAACCCTGACCCCTGGTCATCTTATTTACCAGGGTACATCGGGGTGGTGAAGGACGCCACGGAGTCCACCGCTCGAGTGGAGCTGCACTCTACCTGCCAGACCATCTCTGTGGACCGCCAGCGTCTCACCACTGTGTAAGTTTAAAGTTCATGCCCCGCCCCTCCTTCCAGTGTAACTGACATCAAGGGAGGTTGTCATGTTTCCTGTTGATGAGGCACAGAACATGTCGTATAGATAACAGGCATGCACGGAATGCCTTGTGATCAACACAAACAAAAACCCTGTCGCCAAGTATATGAATGTAGTTTAACCAAAAATATTACAGTAAAGCTATTGTGGGTGCTCCTTCACTGTGTCCTCATAGGGTGACATGCGCCATACTGACCTTCCCGCCATCCTTGCAAACATTAATATTTGGATTAGTAATGCAATGTTTATCATTTTATAAGCTGGCGATATGTAAAAATTGGCTCACTGTTTTAAAGGATGAGAGGTTGTTCATGGCTGCTAGCGTTTCTTCATTCTGACAGCTAGCTTTAACTGCCACAAAGGAATATTCACCCAAACAGACTCTTTCAGAATTGTGCTCAGCTAAGTGTGCAGTACATGGCCATAAGTGATCAAATAATTGATCACTGAGTAAGAAAGAAAAGCAACCATTTCTGCAGCTCTCTGGGACCAGGTTTTAAACCACTACTCTAAATTATATAGAAAATTGTGCTTGTGGTGCAATGTAGTGAAAAACACCGCCAGCATTGTTTGTGCAGGAAGTGACTTCACGTGACTGAAGTTAGCATCTTGTCTAACTGTAGCTACATGAGGTGTGACCTGACGCTTAGACATTTTAGTGGTCCAACACCACTGCTATTCTTAGCCTTCATTGATATCAGTGGAATGAGCCTCAGTCAGATTGGATTCTGGATAAAACAGTTTGTTTATTTTTTTAACAGTGGTGCCAAGAGGCCTGGAGGAATGAACTCCACCCATGGGCGGACCCCCATGTACGGGTCACAGACCCCAATGTACGGGACAGGCTCCCGTACACCCATGTACGGCTCGCAGACGCCCCTCCACGACGGTGAGAACTCTCGTTCGGTTTCATGACTGCTAATTCACCCTCATTTATGCCAGACTCCTTGTCATTTAAGAGTTATGGACACAATTTAAGAGTTTGTAGCACTCGGATGGGAATCTCAACTGAACAAATGTGCTTGTTTTGTTGAGGGCCATTTAATTGGTAATGCAATATGTATTGTGTCCAGTATATTCATGTTATAAAATGTGGCCATTTTCTGCATTCCTGTTAAGGATTCTGGGTCTTGGTTTTAACCAATGTTTGTTAAATCACCCTGATTAGATTGGTTTGTTGCCGTTGACGATGAGACCTTTCTCTCCACAGGAAGCCGCACCCCTCATTACGGCTCGCAGACCCCGCTGCATGATGGGAGCAGGACGCCAGGGCAGAGCGGAGCCTGGGACCCCAACAACCCCAACACACCGTCCCGGTATGGGATCCTCTATTTACCCGTATGAATATCTGGGACTTTCTGTCTACACGCACATTCAGTATAATGCCACATTTAGTGGTGAGAACAGATGATGAACTTACAAAATAAATAAATGGTTCCCTATTTGCACTAGAGCACTGGTGCCCAATCATGTGCCATGGAGGGGTGAGAGTATGCTGGTTTTCATTCCAATCCCTACACCTGCTCATTAACACACCTTCTACCAGAGAGGAGGAATCTAATTAGTGAAATCAGCGGGTGTAGTGATTGGTTGGAATGAAAAGCCGCATGCTCTCGACCCTCCGTGGCACATGATTGGGCACCACTGATCTAGAGTGTAGAACACAATTTTATCGGTGTTCCGATTGAAATGGAACAATTGGAATTGAATGTTACGGTCCTTGATATGTCTATAAGTGACACACTGCAGATGTTTCAGAATATCAACAGGAAACCTGTCATAAGCAGGACGACCAAGTTCACATTGAAACTGACAGGTTTGATGCGGCGTAGCACAGCCGTTCACACGCAGTAGGTAACGCTGTTGTTTGCATTACCATCTTCAGTGGAAACTGTATATCTTAATTTAAGTCAGGTATAAGATGCATGTCATCCCCAGATATGAGTTCTGTGGAAGTGCTTTTAGTATTACTTAAAGAATTATTATTATTATTTTATGATTTTTTTTTACACAATGACAGATCACTTAAATGTGTAATTTTATCCCTGAGCCAGATGTACTGGAAGGGAGCCATTGGCTTAAGTGTAAAGCAGTTGCTTTTCACTACACAAGAAGGTGATTTGAATGTTGGCTGTCAAATGGGTTATTGTATTCTTGAACCCCCCGGCTGACTTATGACAGCCCAGAACACTGTTGTTCCTGTTTATTTGTAGTGAAGCGAAGCAGAGCCGCTGAAAGCATTCCTTTTGTTTCCTAACTTCAGTACTGCATCAGCTCCAACACAAACAGGTAGTAGTGCCCAAGTCGTCACGGTAGGCTGCTTTCTCAAGACAAGCAGCTAAGTCGATGACTCACTTTTATAGTTGTCAGACTGCTGGCCTTGAGTTTGCATTGAGCGTAATTGGGCATAGATTCAAACGGACTTTCTTGCTTCAGGCAAATATTTGTTTGTAGCCGTCCGCCTCCTATCCTGTGTACCGGTGTCTCTCCCCGTTAAGGCCCTTTGCTCTAATGCCACTTCTCCCGCCAGGGCCGAAGAGGAATACGAGTTTGGCTATGACGACGAACCCTCCCCTTCGCCGCAGGGCTACGGGGGAACGCCCAACCCACAAACCCCGGGGTACCCTGAGGTTCCCTCTCCACAGGTCAACCCGCAGTATAACCCCCAGACCCCTGGCACACCGGCCATGTGAGTCCCCCGCCATTTTCTCCTTTCTCACCCATTGGACGGAGCTTCCTCATGGTAGCCGCATTGAAGTCGCTCTCTTGTTTCTGAGTGATGTTTGTGCCACTCGCATTCCAGGTATAATACGGAACAGTACTCCCCTTACGCCGCCCCCTCCCCCCAAGGCTCCTACCAGCCCAGCCCGAGTCCACAGAGCTACCACCAGGTGGCGCCCAGCCCGGTGGGCTACCAGAACACACACTCTCCTGCCAGCTACCACCCCACCCCCTCGCCCATGGCCTACCAGGTAATCTAACCCCTGAAGTCGCCCAGATTAATACCACAGATACTACTGTAGATTAACCAGATGGTCAACTCCTGAATTCCTTCCAGCTTCCATTTTTTTAAAACTTGTTAGTGACAAGTGATTCCTGTGATTCAAAATTGCATTAAAACGGTATTGTACTTGGTCATAAACGTTCAAAAGATGCATTCAGTTGGAGTATTTCAGCTTCACTGTAGGGAGAGGTGACTTTCAGTGTGAAGAATACGGAGTTTAGTCTCGAGATGTCTGAGTTAATGCTTCGGGCTCGTCTTCCCACAGAGCTTAATTGTGAGTCCTCTCATCGTTCTTAGGTATGCGCTTTCACAGTGCGTTGAAGTCTGCAGGTTAGTTGTTTCCTGTGGTCACAGGGCTGCAGTGTAGTATAATGGTTAAGGAACTGGACTTGTAACCGAAAGGTTGCAGGTTCGATTCCCAGGTAGGACACTGCCGTTGTACCCCTCAGCAAGGTACTTAACCTGACTTGCTTCAGTATATACAGTCAAGCCGTCTCCACGTTTTATTACGTTACAGACATATTCTACAATTGAGTTCATTTTTTGTCTCAAAATTCTACACAAAATAGCCCATAATGACAAAGTGAAAACAGGTTTTTAGACATTTGTGCTAATTTATTAAAAATCAAAATGTAAAATGTACACAGTACAAAGTGTGCACACCCTTTGATATGACACCCAAAAGTGAGCTGAGGTGCATTTTGTTTTGCATGAGATGTTTCTACAACTTAATTGGAGTCCACCTGTGATAAATTTAATTGATTGGACATGATTGGGGATTGCCAACACCTGCCTATATAAGGTCCCACAGTTGCATGTCAGAGCAAACTCCAAGCCATGGGGTCAAAGGAATTATCTGCAGACCTCAGAAACAGGATTGTGTCAAGGCATAGATCTGGAGAAGGGTACGGAAAAATCTCTGCAGCTTTACAGGTCCCAAAGAGCACAGTGGCCACCATCATTCGTAAATGGAAGAAGTTTGGAACCACCAAGAATCTTCCTAGACCTGGCCGCCCGGCCAAACTGAGCAATCGGGGAAGACGAGCCTTGGCCAGGGAGGTGCGCAGGAACCCGAGGGTCACTCTGACAGCTCCAGCGTATCCTTGTGGAGATGGGAGAACCTTTCAGAAGATCAACCATCCAGGCAGCACTCCACCAATCAGGCCTTTATGGTAGAGTGGCCAGACGGAAGCCCCTCCTTAGTAAAAGGCACATCACAGCCCGCTTGGAGTTTGCCAAAAGGCACCTAGAGGACTCTCAAACCATGAGAATCAAGATTCTCTGGTCTGATGAAACCAAAATTGAACTTTTTGGCCTGAATACCAAGCGTCACGTCTGGAGGAAACCAGGCACCGCTCATCACCTGGCTAATACCATCCCTACAGTGAAGCATGGCGGTGGCAGCATCATGATGTGGGGATGTTTTTCAGCAGCGGGAACGGGGCGACTAGTCCTGATAGAGGGAAAGATGAATGCAGCTAAGTACACCGAGATCCTTGAAGAAAACCTGCTCCAGAGCACTCTGGACCTCAGACTGGGGCGAAGGTTTACCTTCCAACATGACAACGACCCAAAGCACACAGCCAAGAGAACAAAGGAGTGGCTTCGGAGAAAGTCTGTGCATGTCCTTGAGTGGCCCAGCCAGAGCCCAGACCTGAATCCAATTGAACATCTGTGGAAAGAGCTGAAAATGGCTGTGTACCGACGCTCCCCATCCAACCTGACGGAGCTTGCAAGGATATGCCAAGAGGAATGGGCAAAAATGTCCAGAAACAAGTGTGCCAAGCTCGTAGCTTCTTTCCCAAGATGCCTTGAAGCTGTAATCGCTGCCAAAGGTGCAGCAACCAAGTATTAGGCTAAGGGTGTGTACAGATATGTAACCCCTAAATAACCTATTTTTGTCAGTAAAATAAAATTGCATATTTTCTAAAAACCTGTTTTCACTTCGTCATTATTGGCTATTGTGTGTAGATGTTTGAGGCAAAAAATGAACTCAATCTATTGTAGTATAAGTCTGTAACGTAATAAAACGTGGAGAAGGTGAAAGGGATGTGCAGACTTTCCGGCTTGACTGTATCCAGCTCTATGAATGGATAAATGTAATAAGATGCAATAAGAAGTTGTGTAAGTCGCTCTGGATAAGAGCGTCTGCTAAATGCCTGTAATGTAATGTAATGTCATTTGGGTTGTGTACCTGGAAAACCCTGTGCACTAACCTTTTTCTTTCATTCAAGGGGTTCATGATGTCACAGGATAAAGTTGCTTATATTTTACAAATTTATAAACCTTAGACAATATAATTTCCTAATGTAAATTATGATTTTTATTTTGCACATTGCTTGCTCAATGTGTTTTTTTCATTCTCCCTGAAGTGCTGCAGCAGATATGGAGTTAGCAGCTATGATGTCTAGCAGTGGGAGAATGACATTTCATGAATCTCATGATGGGTGGAGCTATAGTGAGCTGTCAATCACTGACTTAGTTGGACAAATTAAAAGATTTTGCTCTCCACAAAACAAAATGATTGGTTCGAATCAGAGTCATATAACATGTCCACCCGTTTTTGATGCCTTGAGGCGTCTTTCTTCCATCAGAAGTGATGGCAGTTTTCAGAATTGCCCTGCATCGATTGTATAATTGTTATACACCATTAGCTCTGAGGGTGAGTCTTAAATGGCATGTGCTGATTGGTTATCACCGCCCTCCCCACCTCCACCAGGCCAGTCCGAGCCCCAGCCCGGTAGGGTATAGCCCCATGACCCCTGGAGCGCCCTCTCCTGGAGGCTATAACCCCCATACCCCCGGCTCCAATATCGACCAGACTTCCTGCGACTGGGTCACCACTGACATCCTGGTTCGGGTCAAAGACACCTTCCTGGACGGGCAGGTTATGAACCAGACGGGGGTGGATTCGCAGCGTTACGGTAGGTCCAAAGCCCGTGGTCACTGGCTCCTGCACTGTAGCTGGCCAGCACACGCACAGGATCTTTACTCATGGAATTGTTATGTGAGCCAGTGAGAGAAGAACATATTTCTTTCATTTGGAAGTAATGACAAGGTAGCCCAGTTCTAGGAAGGAATAACTGTTTCTGAATTTGTAACTTTTCCTAAATATATGACTAAAAAATATATCATTAAAATTTGTTTAAAAAAAATAGATGTATAAAATAAATGAATACATAACTAAAACAAATGTAACCAATCCGATCTGGGGTGGCTTTTCCAAAGCGTGTCGTAGCGAAAAGTATGTCGTGAAACGTGTCGTGACGATATACTTGCCATTCACGACGCTTTCCTGGAAGTGCTCATAACTCAAAAAGATGGTGAAATGTGTCGCGAGTTCAAGACTAGTCTGTGTGTCTTGAGATGCGGTACTACATGCAAGTCACACCTCTGCAGACAGAGGCCGCTAATCTACGTGATAGATAAAACAACAACGACTTAGTCTAGAGCAGGTGTAATCAATTATCCCATTATAGGGTTTATAAGGATTTATTGTGGCCTGAGCTGACATTTACATTGTACGTTCACAATAGGCAAAATATTGTATATAAATGTAGACAGCAATAAATGGATCCTATCAGTTTGCCAAAAGCATCATATAGTTAAGATAATATTAGATCATTTTGTGTTTTTTTTTTTTTTTTTGTTGCTTGTGTAACGAACAAGGTTCCAGCGGGGCTCGAACCACTGAACGTCAGGGGTAGAGGCCACAGCGCTAACCTCTACACCAAAGATGAATTCACTGTCAGCGGAGGAGTTAGGCTGCCTCATGAGCCTATTATTTACTTATTATATTTATTTTTCTTTCTCGCTCTTCTCTTTGTCTCTGTCTTTTTTGTCAGTTAGGTTTGATCAGATTTAAAACGAAAAGCAAAGAAAAAAAATATTCAAAGATGATCATAACCCTACGATGCTTTTGGGAAAGTGGCTGACAACGATGTGTGATGCTTTCTGTGGTGTGAATCGGCTTTTCTACATCAACCTGTCGGGTCTGTGTTACTCAAAGTTTGTTGTGGAAGTGTGTCTTGAAATATTCAGTCCACG
The DNA here is from genome assembly GCA_029718625.1 of Synaphobranchus kaupii. Lineage (NCBI taxonomy): Eukaryota > Metazoa > Chordata > Actinopteri > Anguilliformes > Synaphobranchidae > Synaphobranchus > Synaphobranchus kaupii. The sequence goes on from CM056378.1 coordinate 45,903,675, forward strand.
ATATACTTTGGGAAAGAGTCGTGAAAATTTCAAGACATGTCTTCAAAAATTGTGAAAGTGTGTTGTGAATTCTGAAGACACATCGGAATCGGGAAAGCCACCCTTGACTGCTTGAGGCAGGGAGCCTAAAATTGTACTGAATGGGTACAAAGTCCATCGAAAACTAATTACCAAAAAAAAAGGCCTTTGGATGAGGCCCAATGTATGCAAGTTATTATCCATAGCCTGATAATTACAGAATAATTATTTTAGATAAAATGTGTCAATTCATGCTGATTAACTGTAAAAAGCTGTTCTATTGTATGTGGTGTCAACCGTTTAAAGTTAATTTTACCTTGACTACGATTCAGACGATTTTAGCTTAGTAATTTGAATACTGCACTTAACATTTTGCGAGAGAGGGTGCAATTTGGAAATTTATCATGGCATGAAAGCCATGGATACACAAAAAGCTTTGGCAATGCATGAATATTTGTATGAAATAATAGTATATCTATGTATTTGTCTCTATAAAATGCCTGTTATGATCATGCATAGTGTTGTAATTATGCTGTTCTCAGCATGAACATGCATGTTTTTATTATGTGTTATACATGGAGCCACTGTACACGTGTATCAAAAGCTGTGTGTATTATGGGTTACAAGCAATTGGTCGACAAGTAAAAATAAGTTCTAGTATAGTGGCTATGTTTCAGGGCATAAGGGCTTGTCTCTCAGTTCCCTCAGCATTATAATGCATGTGTATGTTGATATTGTAGAGCTGAGCATTAAAGATCGTAGCAAAAGGAATCTTCTGTCTAACTTAAGCCCAGTGCACATCTAAAATAATAGAAAATATTTTCCTCTTATGAATAATTCCTCCTCCACCCCAGCTACATCCATTTCCCATTTCTCCAGGGTGGAATGTGTTCTGTTTTCCTCCAGGATTACGGAAAAGGTGGTCAGCATCTCCAGCGAACACCTGGACCCAGTGACTCCAACCAAGAACAACAAGGTACAGCCGCTAATCTACGTGATAGATACAACAACAACAACAACGACTTAGTCTAGAGCAGGTGTAATCAATTATCCCATCATAGGGTTTATAAGGATTTATTGTGGCCTGAGCTGACATGTACATTGTACATTCACAATAGGCAAAATAATGTATATAAATGTAGACGTATAGATATACTATTATTATAGTACTGGGGTCCATATTTACTTTACTTTTGTTTTATTACAACTTTTAGATGAATCTAAACTTTTCCAATAAAAATGTAAGGTGCTGATGAATGCTATGCCATAACTATTCAAAGTACTTGATTTTAATGTCATGTACTGGGGCTGAGTATTTCCAATTCCCTCCCCAATTTGGAATGTCCAATTGTATGCAACCGCAGCCACGTTCATGCTGCGAAACCCCACTGCAGATTGGGGAGAGTGTAAACTTCCACGGTTCTCCTCCGAAACACATGGTGTCGCCAGCTGCTTCTTTTCACAGCGTGGGCTACAGCCAAGGTTGCATATAGCGGAGTTGGAGGAAGACCTTTCATATGCGGCTTTGACTGAAATCTACGGGCGCCACGACTCGACCAGCAGGGGGTCGCTCGGTAGCAATGAACGCAAAACCCTATCCGACTGAACCCACCCATTCCCTGGGCGACGCAATCGCCAATTGCGTGTCACCCTATGAAGCTACCGGCCCCAGTTGGCACTGGCATGGTCCGGATTCAAGGCCTTGAGGCTCATCCATGCACCACAGCGTGGTGACTTAACCAAATGAGCCATCCAGCAGTCTACCTTGATGTCTTTTTTCTGCCCTCCTGCACTTCCACTCACCACTTCCACATGGGGGAATCCTTTTAGAAACCGGAAGTTTTGTGTTGCCCTTGTGGAGTGCGGTCCAATCCGTTAGAAATGCAAATGTGTTAAATTAGTCCCTCGACCCACAGTTTTGGCTCGAGGGAACAAGACTGCAGTCTTCGGGCAATGTATTTGGCCAGAATGCTTTACTGTGTAACCCCAAACTTCCTGTGTCGGGAAGTTTAAATTTTAATTTTAAGTATCTCCCGAGAATCCTAAAAATAGAAAAAGTAGCATACAAGAAAAGGAGATCTTTTAAAAGTTTTTTTTATTGCACAGCTAAAATGTTGAATAAATTAGGAAATAACATTAATTAAGCGGTTCAATAAAATTTAAATTTTATTTAAATCTCCCACAAATAGTTTCATGTTATAGCCTACTAGGATGCAGTTATAGAGTGATTATTTCAGGCCAGTTAACGATAACTAGCTACATAATCAGCTCGTTGCAGTTTAGCGAGTATCCAGCAAATGAGCCAGTGCAAGCTTATAAGCATGGACAATATTTGAAAAACATTTTTGCTTGGATTTCATATTTAATACGGGTCGCTCGCCTCTTTTATGTTTTATACTTCTGTGCCACCTGCAAAGCAATCTATGCATCCACTGTTTTGATTGTAGTTTATTCATACAGTATATTGGGATTGGGAGATATTTTGTAACATACGTAGTGTATTATTCCTGGTATTTTAAAGGTGCAAAGTATTTGCTGTCTTTCAATAAATTATCAATCATTTTCTAGTTTGCTCTTTTGCCAGAATAAACATTGAGATATTGGTTGGAGCTTGCTGTCTTTTACAATTTGTTGGAAAGTTTTGCACAAACTCATTTGTTAATTGTCTGCTGGCTTCTCTAGCTCTGGCTCTGCCCCCTCCGTTGCTCCTCCCCATCCGTTTAAGTGTCGTCTTGTGTTCTTTTGGTGCTGCGTCACATCCTCCCGAGGGAAGTTTCCAAGTGAAGTTTGCAAGGGCAGAACATTTAACTGATTGGACCGCAGGCCCGGTGTGTAATGTAATGTAATGGATGTGTGTATTCCAGGTAAAGGTGATTCTGGGGGAGGACCGGGAGGCCACAGGCGTTCTTCTGAGCATCGACGGGGAGGACGGTATCGTCAGGATGGAGCTGGACGAGCAGCTGAAGATCCTCAACCTCCGCTTCCTCGGGAAACTCGAAGTGTGACACCGCCGTCGCCCCCTTGCCCCCCCCCCCCCCCCCCCCATGCCTTCCCCCAACTTCCTTTGGACTACCACGCAATGCTTACAATATAAGCAAGCAAGAAAATGTGCTTTCCTGTTGCTACGGGTTTATTTTTTTCCCCCCCATGTTCCCCCTCCATTACCCCCTTCCCAGAGAATTTGAAATATGATGCTAGGTGGAGTATTTGGCTATTTTTCCATTTAGATTAAACCTGTCTCAAGTACCTGTGTTCTTTGGTGTAGCCTACATGTACCTTTTTTTGTTGTTTTTGGTGTATTCATTTCCTGTTGGGGAATTGAATTCCGCCTCAATAAATTTCGGAAATGAATAGTTTTTTGATGTTATTTCGCTGTTGCTCCCAAAATTGAGCTGTCATCACCAGGGGAGTGTGCCAAAGTATAACAGCACACACTATTCAGTGATTATAAGGTTATTTTATTAAGTTCTCACAGTTCTCAGTCACATAATTTTTAGCTATGTATTTTTTGTTAATGTTGCACAATACTGTAAGTATCTTGAGTATCTCAAATTGGTCTACTGTTGACAGTCTGAGAATCTTGACATTCTAATCGTCCACTTATTCCTTGGGTTGAAGAAACACCCCCTCAGCGACCCTATTCTGCCTGTGGATTGGCTGAGTATCCTCTATGCGGGCCTACATTGGGGCAGGAGAGTCCTCAGTTACAGGGCTCGTCGGGGGTGCTCGTAACTAATGGGAAAGTAGAACACCGGAACGTTCCGTGGACAGGGGTGCCCAGAAGAGACTTGCGAGGACGTTTCGACATCAGCTGGCTCCCCTTGGTCATATTTGTAACACCCTATGGTGAAGTTCCTGTACAGGGGGATCTTCACCTGGAACAGTACCTGGCGACCCTACACGTACAGAGGACAGGGGTTAGGAAAAGAAAAGACAAATTTTCAAGGCGGTCACTCGTCAGGTACTACTGTGTCTTTGACTGTATGGAACTGAAACTTAACCAAAAATGCTGGTTGACCCTCAAGGATTCGTGCCCCCTAGGGCGCATGTTTCTACCCATCAAAGAACAATATTTTAAACGGGGCAGAACTTCTCATTGATCTGTGTAGTTTCTACATCTGTAATAAAGATTTTCAATACTACGACTGTGTCCGTATCACACCTCTATTTCACATTGTTAAGTAGCCTTGGTGAGTAGATAGGGTGAGAAAGTCGTAGAGTACACAATTTTTAAATTGCAGTATACTTCAAACACCCGGATGACACACTTCAATACAATACAACAAAAACAACACGTGACATGGCAGCGCAAGAGTGGGGCGTAGGGGTTGCCAGATCTTGTAAGACTTTCCAACCAAATGGCAACTCAAAACTAGCCCAAATTATAGGCTATTTTTAACCGAAACCACCAATGTATTTTAAATAGAAATCATCATGTTTTTACTTTTTAAAATAATTGCGTGCTTTGCGACTTCATTTTTACCCACAGGGCTGTGTCCGAATCAGAGCCCTATCTACTGCGCCCTGTCTCCTGCGTACAGTGCACTGGCAGAAGTGTGCTGTTTAATGAGCACTGTTTAGCAGTCCGCGAAAAATATCCGCCGTACTATTTTCCAACCGCACTGTGGAAGTGTCGTAAGCAGGTCATAAGACATCCCACCAGTGTTGCCATGTCTGCGGTTGTACAGCTAAATTGGGATACTTTCAAAGTGCAGTCGGGTAAAAATAAGTCGCAAAGCACGTACTTATTTTAAAAAGTAAAAACATGATTTCTATTTAAAATACGTTGGTTTCGGTTAAAAATAGCCTATAAATGGCTAGTTTTGAGTTGCCATGATTTGGCTGGAAAGTCTTACAAGATCTGGCAACCCTGCGCCCCACTCTTGCGCTGCCATGTCACATGTTTTTTTTTGTTGTATTTGAAGGAAAACGTCAGCGAAGCTGTGCCTCATTTTTTTAAAACAAAGCTTTACGTCATATTCATGTGACCAAAATGTTTGTGTACTTCTTGAAAAGTGTGCTCCCGAATGTACTCAGCGAAAACCCGGAAGTAAGTGTGTCATCCGGGTGTTTGAAGTATACAAAAATTTGCGTACTCTATGACTTTCTCGCCCTATCTACTCACCAAGGCTACTCAACAGTGTGGAAGAGTGCTGATTCGGACACGGCCCATGTCTTTCTTCAGTAGGGAGCATACTGAAAAGTAGGGTGTCTACCCCCATCTAAATATTAATGGTTTAACACCATTTTTATAGGTGCAATTTCTATGATTTTGATTGGATTAGAGGGGGAGTTGGGGGTGTAGTTTGACACGGTAGTAAGCTCACCTCATTGTCCTCCACGCATTGGATCTCATGTTTATCCCCCATAATCGGGGACCAGGGCGGAATGGAGCTCCTCAAACTAAATAAACGGGGACAAGACGAGTGACAGGAGGCTCAACCACAATCCCAAACCAGCCTGCTTTAAGCCCTCTCTTGTGATGTGTTAGCAAACACTTGAGCCTTACCTGGTAAGTTTTGTTACAAGAAGGTTTGATGCCTGCATTCGTCCAAGCTCTAAGAGAGAAGGCATGAATTCAGTAGTCAACATCTTCACAGAGATTATAAACTAAACGCAGCGCCCACTAGGTGGTAGTGAAGCTTCGTTTCAACAGCGGTGTGCAAACAGCACTGCGTTGGTCCGCTGTGTGCTCCCAACTTCCAGTGGGCGTACACTATCACAGCATTGCTGTGCTTCAGGGGTGTACAATCCTATCTGAAAAGGGCCGCCACACTAAGACACCTGATTGTACTTATCAAGGTCTTGATGGAAGAACATGATTAGTTCATTTGTTGAATCGGGTGTCGTGCTTGGCTAAAACAAAAACCTGCACCCACAATGGCCCTTTTTCGGATAAGATTGAGCACCCCTGCTCAATTATATAATTCATCCTAGTTTACAGGGGTCCATAAATTCCAGCCAAAGTTATGACTGTATATCTCTGGCTAAATTAAGGGGTTTCTCAAGGAAAAAGGAGGCTCCACACATGGAAAGATGCCTTTGTCTTTGAGAATATACACAGACTTTTCAGAGTCAAGATTTTTTCAGCGTCAGTTAAGGGGTTTGAAAGGTTGTGAAGACCTTTGCTGTGGTGGTCATGGGGCCAGTAGTTTTGTGGCTCACCGATCGATATCAAAGCGGCCTCGTAGTTTGAGCGATGTCTGGAAGTATCGGGTTGGGGAGTTCATGCCCTCCACACAGGCCGCGCAAGATCCGTGTTTGAACCATTCGTCTCTCCTGTAAGGGGAGAAAACACACCGGTACTGAACGACCAAACCAGAGCAGATTGGGGTGGGTGGGGCTATTCCACAAAGCAGGATTACTGAGTTAGCAGGATAACAACACTAATTGAGTAAAATCCAGGAACAGCTCTTTTTACTTCATGTTTCAGATTTGGGAGGGTTCCGGGTTTGTTGAGGGTTCCGGGGTTGTTTGTCTTTTGTAGAAAATTCTAAAGTTTTTCTTGAAATTTTATCAGTATCTAAAGCGGTTATCTCAAACTCCAGTCATGGAGGGCTGCAGTCTTTGCTGGTTTGTGGTATTTCCTTTCAATCGGCAACCAATTTAGGCCTTGGAAACAAGGTGTGCAGACTTTTTAGACAATCAATGACTTAAATGAACTTTCCTATTATCTTGCATTATACTGCCATTTGTGAAGATGTTTCTACGGGTCAATATAATAAAAAAAACGTAGCGCCTACCAGAAAGTGAAGTTGGACTTGGTCTTCAGCAGGGTTGGCCAGAGAGTAGAGATTTCAGGCTCCAGTTCCTGGTATTGGATCAGGGAGGTGGGGGTGCATTGATTGAAAGTGTACACATGCACAAACATGAGCCACACGCAGGCTATCTCACAATCTTCACCAGTGGAGAATTTCATTCTCTTTAGATGTAAAAACTGTTCTTTGTCTTAGGGCCTAAACAGTATTATGACTCTCACCTGAAGGTCTGATGGAAAAATCGGCCAGCAACGACAGCACTCTTCTACACGCATGGGCCTGAATCAAAGTGTTATAAACAGTGTTAATATATTATATAGAAATATACCTGTATATGAACTACATCACATTACATGACTACATTCATTTAGCAGATACTTTTATCAAAGCGGTGTACAATAAGTGCATACCGAAAGTCATTTGAGCAACTACAAGCAGGTCAGATAAAGTGCAGATCTGTCATAAAGTAGTAGCTATCCATAGCCATGAACATCATATCTAGTTCGCACAGTAAGCTATGGCTAAGTCTTACAAGAAGTGAGGCACAATATGATTATGAGAGACACGATACTAGTGAGTAGTCTGTAGATCTTAGTGTCCCAGTCTAATACAAGAGTGTTATAAACAGTGTTATATAGAAATATTCCTGTGAGCTAGTGAACTAGTGAGTAGTCTGGTCAAGAGATAAACACAAGGCTGCACCTTCTATTAAATTCTAAAATATATATTATTTCTATTTTGTGATGTATCAAAAATAGAAAAAGAAATGCTTTGAAAGCACTGAAATACTTTTCCATATTCATTTCAGGCATAATGAGTATGTGAAGTACAGTATTTCACAATAATAAGCATATAGGAATAAGTAAATACGTATCTTCTAGATTGCATATCATTTCAGAAAAAAATTAAAAAGGAGAAGTCTGAAACTGCATATTTTTATATATGCAATGTACTAATAAAAAGAACAAGGTCTAGCAAGATTTGCCCTGACATGCTGACAAGAGAATGACAGACTTGCATTCCTTGTCTTGCCTGTAATAGTCATTAAAAACTATGGAATACAACATCCCAATAGTCTTTCCTTATCTTCTCCTTTCCTCATTTCCCACCTTCCTCTACTTCTTCTAGTCCACTGCACAAAACATCAGAAGAAGAATGAACAAGACAAGTGCTATAGGGTGATAAATATAGGGAAAGGACGATTAAGTCAAAGTTCCTGAGATTAAGTCGGTGTGAGGTACATGCTCTTCTTCCTCAAAAGATTTTTTTCTTAACACGTTTTGTGGTGTTAATAAACACCTTTTTTTGGAGCAGTTTACAGTGTGGACTTCACTTTATCCATTATTTTTTGTTTTCTGTCTGGTACCTGTTGACATTTTGGATATGAGTGTTTTTAAAATGGGAAAAGGGCCTTTAATTATAATTGTGCACAACTAACATTTAAGTCACTCAAACCAGTATGCACATAAGAAAAAGGTGCTGAACTGTTGAAGTGCAGTTC
>CM056378.1:45912451-46016500 GCA_029718625.1 Synaphobranchus kaupii
TATATTACTTATTTTATTTCTATTGAATGCCCCTTGCAGTATAGATTTCAGCATAGTCGAATATTTGGTTATTTGGATTGTCCCCCCTACACTAGAAAAAATGCATATCCTTAGGAGGATATAGCATAGCTTGCAACAATTAAAATACATTTAAATACATACTTCCTGGAGAAACAACATGCTGATATTTCATATTTGAATTGAAATCCATATACATGCCAAAATAACAGGTGTTGTGGTAAAGGAAACATGGACGTGAATTGAAATTGTATTGAGACTTACCAGCCAGTGCAAATGTGCAGAACTCAATGAATCTTGTCTGTCACGGCTTTGATGTCTGTCCTGCTGCAGAAAAATAGGCCATTTTTAACCAAATTGATCACATGACTAGGCTGAAAGTACAGGCAGTTCCCCTTTTTACCAAACTGCAAACAGAATACTGGGGAGAGTTTCGATTCCTTATTATTATTATAATTATTATTATTACATGCGATTTTTTGAAGCGGATTTGTTTAGTGGCAATGTAAAGCTGGTGTTGTGGAATTGGAGACCACAGTGATGGATGATCTGACCAAGAGGAAGCAGGAAGATCAGGGGCCTCATTTACAAAAAAATGGAGAGGGAGCTGGAGAGGGAGCTCCGGGGGAAGGGTTAGCGAGCCACACCCCAGCGGCTTCCCTGGCCATGCGGGAGCTGCCTGTCCGACCGAGTTGAGACAGCAGTGTGCTCCGGGTCTTGTTGCCCCCCTCCTACGGGGGCACCGAGGCCCGGGGAGCTGATAATAACCATCCCTATGCTCCCCTTCCAGATCAGCACTCCTTCCTGTATCGGTGGGACTAGCGAGGAAGGCCCATCTGTCATGAGTGTGGAGGGGCGGGACATGTGCAGCGGAGGTGTCCCACTCATTAGCCCGTGGGGGGTCTGTTAAACACCAACCCCCGGCCACGGTAGGGCAGCTGGATGGGGCGAAGACCGACCCACGGGAGGAAGAACAGCAGAAGGAAGAAGTGCTGGGCCGGTGCCCCCAGGTGGGGGTGGCGGTCGGTGGTCGACGGTTTCTGTGCTTATTGGACACCGGCTCACAGGTCACCTTGTTCGGTGAGGGGTACTACCGGCGGTGGTTAGGAGACAGGCCCATGCAGAATCCTGCCTTGTCTTGGAGTGGCTTAAAGGGTAAGTTCGCTATTTTGGACCTTGGACCCTATTTGCGGTCCGTCTTCCATGAACCTGACCCATGAAGTCCATTTTTTCGCTGATCGGTCCAGTATTGAGTTCAGTACAGATTTCCTGTAGGCTCTCACTGGGCTACAATGGAAGTGAATGGGGCAATCAGAAATGTTATGGAAAAACAACGATAAATGTGCTTTTATAGCTCAGTGTGTATTCTTACGGTCTCAGTATGCTCTCCTGTGAAATGTAGGCTATCGCAAACGCAAACCGAACGTTGAAACAACAGTTCCATTTGAAACAGAACTATTTCTCCGACCGCACTACCTCGCACTGTAAACTTCCGCAGTCTAGCTACGTTGTAGAGAGGGAGGGGGGGGGGGGGGCCGCTTGAAAAGCAGTTGATCACAAATCCTGGACCTCCCGTTGGAGTTTACTAGCTAGTAGCCTACAGCAGAAATATTTGTAACGCAGTTTTTGTAATCATCATTTGTAATAATTCATCACAGCAATGGTGCGCGAATGTGCAGTCCCCGGTTGTGGGAATAAAATGTCTGGACGCTCAAATACCAGTTTTCACAGGCTCCCGTTCTCTGACCCAGAAAGATTGAGACTTTGGCTGGTTGTCTTACGGATCGACATAAACACTCCAGTCAATCAACTCCGTTTGGCAGACTCGCGAGTTTGTGGAGCGCATTTCGACGCTACTGATTTCTGTAACCGCAAATCAGAAGCAAAACACTGGTTTCTAAAGAACACAGCTGTTCCTCGTGTCGGACCTGCAGCACTATCAAGCACCGGAGCGGAGGTAAGTTATATTTAGCTATAAACGTTACTAACATTTTTATTTTTTTTGAGCGCCTCCTCTGACCCAGCACTCAATACCAACTAACAAAATCCGAGCTTGACATAAGTTGTTTTCTTGTAACAAAACTGTCGGAAACGTTCATCAACTATAACTTTTTACAATTCTATAATGTTTTATTTAAAATGCTTGACGCATGGTGTCCTGTCCAAAGTTCTCATCTATCACATATCTGTTGGCAGTCATAGTGTAATGGTAATCAATGGAGATGATCCAGTGTCATCCACGGATACATCCAGGTTTTCAATGGCATTCGGTAGCAACAGATCCCACTCCCTACAACACAAACTTTCCTCCTCTCTGGGCATCTGCTTGCACCTCTTGCAAGAACACCAAAAGTCCCCCGAAATTCTTGGTCTAGCCTCGGCAGCGACTTCGGATAACATTACCTGCGCAACTTCAGCCTCTCTCTCTTCTCTTGCCTTCTTATCATCCATCTCTTGTAGTTCCGTGTCCGTGTATTCTGGCTCAAATCTGTAGCCAGTAACGTCAAAGTCAAATCGAATTCTTCGTCTTCGTAATCATTATAGTCATCCATCATCCAAGTTTTTTTGTGGAAATTGTAGCCTACGTTGCTGCAGGTAAACAAACGCAGACTGCTCAGCTAGATAGTTTCGTAAACGGCCGGCACACCTTCCCGCTCCCCTACCCCCGACACACTAGTACTCCGCGAGTGCAGCGCAAACAAGCAACAGAGAAATGCTTACTTCCAAGCCATGCCAAGCATGTAAAAATGTTCGGATTGAGATACATTTCACAGGAGAGCATACTGAGACCGGTAACAATACACCCTGAGCTTCCCGTCTCATTTATTGTACATGAAAGCACATTTATCGAACATTTCTGATTGCCCCGTTCACTTCCATTGTAGCCCAGTGAGAGCCTACAGGAAATCTGTACCGAACTCAATACTGGACCGATCAGCGAAAAAATGGACTTCATGGGTCAGGTTCATGGAAGACGGACCGCAAATAGGGTCCAAGGTCCAAAATAGCGAACTTACCCTTTAACCTGTGTGCAGCTAATGGTCTTCAGATCCCGTTCATTGGCTATACCGTGATGGACTTTAACATCGGGGGAGTACACGTGCCAGGTAAAGGCGTGGTCATAGTGCGGGATGACTGCCTGGGCTCTGAATGGGGAGTGCTGGGGATGAATTTGATCCAGCCCTGTTGGGGGGAAGTGATGCGGGGGGCGCAGCCTGGGGCTCTAAGTTTTGTGGCCAGTCAGCAGGGGAAAGCGTGACGTGAGTGGGAACGGGCGTTTGCGGTCTGCTACCGATTCCAGAACTGGCCCCCCCATCTCGGAGCAGCTGGGCAGTGTCCATTTGACTCAGACTCCATTCAAGTGCCGGTCCGCTCTGAGGTGGTGCTCTGGGCCCAAGTAAGTGGCGGGGGCTTGGCGGAAGAACAGTGTGGACTGGTCGAGGGCGTCAAGGACGGAGGCGGATGGAAGGTAGCCCGAGGGTTGGTTCAGGTGCGGGGAGGCCGGGTGCTGTTGCAGATCGCTAACGTCCACCCTTTCCCCATTGAACTACCCAGACGGCGCCCCCTGGTGACCATTGCCGGCATTGACCCCTCACAGGTTCAAGGTGGCCGCGACCTGGTGCTGCAGACCCCCAGCCCCAGAGAGGTGATCATCGACGTCCATTAGATCTGCCGGAGGCCGAGGGGTTGACGCCTGACTAACAACAATGTTTTAGGGAGCTGATTCGGCGGTGGGCTGGGGTGTTTGCGGCCCACGAGGAGGACTTGGTAAGACCGATGCTGTTCTCCATAACATCCCCACAGGAGAGGCTCCCGCTAGCCTTGAAAGGTATTGCCCTCTCCCTCCTAACCTTTTCCCAGAGTTGCGGTCCCTGCTGCGGGCGATGCTAGAAAGTGGGGTGATCGCTGAGAGTGCCAGCCCATGGGCCGTGCCGGTGGTCCTCGTGAGGAAGAAGGATGGGGCGTGGCACTTCTGCATGGACTACCGGTGACTGAATGCGGTGACGCACCGAGACGCCTACCCTCTGCCCAGGATTGAGGAATTGTTGACGGGTCTGAAACGAATGGTATTCCACCCTGGATCTGGCCAGTGGCTACTGGCAGGTGGATGTCAACCTTGCGAACCGCGAGAAGACGGCCTTTGCCACTCCCATGGGCCTTTATCAGTTCAACCGGATGCCGTCCGGGTTGAAGAACGCCCCCACGACCTATCAGCGGCTGATGCAGCTGTGCATCAGGTGAATGAATCATTGCTTATTTATCTTGACGACATCATTGTGTATTCTCCTGACTTCCAGGCCCACCTGAAGCATCTGGAGGGGGTGTTCCAATGGCTGGCCCAACACGGATTGAAGCTGCAGCCCCAAAAAGTGCCAGTTCCTCTGGCAGGAGGTGAAGTATTTGGGGCATGTGATCGGGCCCCATGGGGGTGGCAACAGATCTGGAGAAGACCGCCGTGGTCCGAGAGTGGCCACGGCCAGAGACGGTGTGTCAGGTGTGGGCTTTCCTGGCTTTGCGGGGTACTACCGCCGATTTATCCCCGCTTTCGCCCGAATAGCATCTCCTATCGAATAGATGCTCGGAGGGACCGCGGCTCGGGGGAAGAAGACGCAACCAGTGACCTGGATGGAGGAGTGCCAGTGGGCCTTCGAGGATTTGAAGAGGGCCCTATTGACTGCACCTGTGTTGGCGTTTGTGGACTTCAACCTTCCCTTCCGCCTTTACACAGATGCCAGCCTGGAGGGCCTAGGAGCGGTGCTGGCCCAGATGCAAGACAGGAGGGAAAGGGTGATCGCCTACGCCAGCCGGAGCCTGCATCCTTCCGAACGAAACGACCAAAACTACAGCTCCTTCAAGCTCGAATTGCTGGCTCTGAAGTGGGCCATTACCAAAAAATTCCGGGATTACCTGTGGGGTGCCCAGGTCACCGTGTTCAGACAACAACCCCCTGGTGCACCTGGAGACGGCGTGGCTGGGAGCAACAGAGCAGTGTTGGGTAGCTCAGCTAGCCAACTACCAGCTAACACTTAAATATCGCCCCAGCCGCGCTAACATTAATGCTGATGTGCTTTCCAGGTTGCCCGGGGAGGGTGGGACAGCAGAGCGTGGACCGGTGTGCCTGGTGCAAGGAGAGGACCCCGCGGTGGACTCGGACTGAAAGGAGCTGCAGCGGGGGATGACCAGCTGCGGGCTCTGACTGAGCGGGTGCGCGTGGGGGAGCCCCTCCCGACTAGAGGAGCAAAGACTGGCCCCACCAGAAAAATGTAAGTGGTGGAGGGAGTGGGAGCGGGCTCCAAATGAAGGGGGGGGGGGGTTCTGTACCGAAGAGCCAGCACGCGGATGGGGGTGATGAGGTGTGGTAGATCTTGGTGACCCTGGAGAAGCGGGAGGAACTGTGGCGGCTGTACCACCAGGCTTGGGCCACCAGCCCTACGATGGTGGTTCTTTTGGCCCGGGATGGGGCAAACGGCGTGGTCCCAGGGCTGTGTCCAGCGTGCGGTCGCCAAAGCGGGACCGGAAGTGCGGGCCCCCCTCATCCCCCTCTCCACCTCTTATCCATTGGAGGTGGTGGTCATGGACCATCTCTTGCTTTGGAGCCCGGGGGATCGGTACCCCTACCAATCTCTTCTCCCAGTATGGCTGGGCGGTACCGGTGAAGGACCAGTCGGCCGAGACCACCGTGCGGGCTCTGTGGGGAGCCGTGGTCCAATACTGGGGGTGTCCCGAGCGGCTCATTTTGGATCTGGGGGCAGCGTTCGAGTCCTCCTGGGTCGCGGCATTCTGTGGGCTGTATGGGTGTACCAAAATACACACGACGCCGTACCATCCACAGGGCAACAGGGCTTGTGAGCGGTTTAATCGTACACTGTTGTCTCTCTTAGGGTCCCTGAGGGAAGAGGAACAACACCGCTGGCCTGATCGGTTTCTGGAGCTGCTGCTAGCCTTCAACAACTTGGTGAATGGTAGCATAGGTCTCACCCCTCATAATGAAAATGATCAATTAAGCCAACCCTAGTAGCTGACACGATGTGAGTGGTTTTCTCATATCACATGATATCACCTTTCCTTACAAAAATCCATTTGTAATCCTGTCTGATTGGCTGTTTGACAGAGGTAAACCGGGTGGACAAATCTCTCGACTCTCGAGATTGCTGGTCAGGACCTAATACAACGTTCTGTTGTGAATAAGCCTACCTGCATATTGTTCAGTGCTTCACACAGTTGGTGAAACTAAAATTCTGGTATTGTGGTGAAAAAAAGGCAAAACCAGGCCTGTGTTCTCTTATACTGATCATAGCCACAGTAATTAATACTACATAAACTATAGTATAGTACAGTAAGCTACATTTTTTATTTACACTTGCATTCACAACACGTATGAATAGCGGAGCTGTTTGCTCAGCTTAGAGGCAGAGTTTGTTCTCTTGTGGAGACCATACTTTGGCTCCAGTTCAGCACTGCTGCAATATCTGTGCCTGCCCTTTTCTGAGCCATGATTAGAGAAACAGCCAGAGCCTCTAGACAGGACAGCACACAGTATGAGGCACTTACAGGTAAAAGCTAAACATTATTCACACTTATTTTTCCTTGCTGCAGATCGTTATCAGGGTGTCAAACAAGGACAGTCATAAGACTGCTACCATGGCTTAAAATGAGGTTAACCGTTGGTGTGACTCTCTGTGCTTTCATTTGTCTGACATGAATTGTGTAGACAAAGTTTAGACCTAATCACTCTGTTGTCATATGACACTGTGGGTGAGTTTTTCGTAGATGTTGATAATATATGATTATAAAAGCAGGTGGGAGTGTTGCTTTGGAATGTCTTATGATATAGGAAAGCAGGTCATAGCCTTTTTATTGTTTGCTGGAAAATCGGATGTCCTATGCATCCCAACAGATTTTAGTGTTCACTGTACGTGCCTGGATTCTGATTGTCCTTGCAAATGTCCTCTCCTGGGTGAAGGCCTTTACTTGTGTCAGCTTGTCCTACCCACCATTTGGGCATAGTTTTGCCCGCCACTGCACAGGCTATTCACTACATAACCAGATATAATTGGAGTGGTATTTTGTCCAACCAGGAATTTCAAACATTTCTCCATAAGTTTACCTAACATAGAAATACAGCAGAAAGATTTGACTTCATGTTGTGGGTATGCTTGCATTTCATCTGTGCATCTGTGTTCCTCTTCTTCCTGTGTAACAAGCATAATGTTTTATTAATAGCATGTCACAACTCCCATGTGAAGATAAACATAGAGCTGTTTCTACATTTAGTTTTCACAGTTGCAGCCAAGATGGTGGCTGGTGGTAAATTAACCCCTTCGGATCAGTCCCTCCCTCCTCCCCTGTGGACTGACTCATTTGATTGGATAGTTTAGCGAATAGAGTTGTTTCCCATTGGCTGGTGGATGTATGCACTCTGCCCATATTGGCTTGCTGTCCCAATTTGACCTTGACAAGCAAGAATAAAAGATCATATACACATTTGTGCCAGTAGCCAAGTAGACACACATTGCAAACCTAAATATCTAATGACGAAATTAATTGGGATTGTTTCACCCAGCTGTTGACTGTGAATTATATATCATGATATCATTTTTTTATTTAAATTTGCCATTTCTTGATATTGTATCTCTGTTAACAGAATCAAAACAGAATCAAAACAGTTCAGAATCAAATGTGATTTAAAATTAAATGTGCAATTAAAATGAATAGCTTCAAAATATATTAATGATGATTAATGCCTAAACAAACAAAACAGTGTGGTTAGAGGTTTTTTTTAGGGGGGGGGGGGGGGGGGCTTTGATTCAGCATTGTGCAATTGGCAGTGCAATTGAAATAAGCTGACCCCAGACAGTGGGGTGAAAGGGAACTGATCCTAGTGAAAGGGAACTGAGACCAAGTCTACTTCTTTCATCCCTTCAACAGGGGAAGTTTATTTTATATTTTTGAAAGGCATCAAGCACTCTAAAAAAATGAAAGTGGAAAGTATTCTTTGATGCAGGTGTCCAACCTCACAATTATACACCCCCCCCCCCCCCCCCCCCCCCCCCCCCCCCACACACACACACACTGCTCACATTTCCCATTTTGCTGGTTTGTTATTTGTGGGGTAGCTCAGGTGAAGGAGCATGATTACAGGGACAATGACGGCAATGGCATTCATGCAGAGAACATTCCGGACATTCCCACATGGGTCACACACTCATTGACTGCAGCCTGTAGCATGTACTGTGTACATGTTCGGTGGCTTATTTGAAATCCGATATTGTCACAGGCCTTCACCTCAGTGGGTCAGAATATGACTCTACGAAATGCTTTAGTTGATCACCAGTAGAAAGTGTTGGGTAAAGTTAAACCAGAGGAATGTATCATAATATCAACATTATAATATTAAACTTCACTCTTATGACTATCTGTATGGATTGTCTTCATGTATAAACATGTTAGTATATCCTTTCACTTTAGCTTCTGATATTACCAGGAGTGGATCTGATTGGTTAAGCTTTGAGCCGGGAAACCACTTATTTCCAGTGAAGACAGCTAAAGTTAATTTACATTGCTGGCATTTAGCAGACGCTCTTATTCAGTGGAACTTGCACAATTTTAGAATTTCTTTAAAAACATAGTATCCCTTTATGCAGCTGGATATACAGTATACTGAAGCAATTCAGGAGGTACCTTGCTCTAGGGTGCAACAGCAGTGTCCTAGTTGGGAATCGAACCTGCAATCTTTCAGTTCCAAGCCCAACCATTATACTACACCGCTGACCTGTCAGCACAGCACACACACAGGTGGCTGCTGGGACACTCAACACAGGAAGCATAAAGAGCCTGCTCCCGGTGACTTCTTCTGTCTGGCGACCTCCATTATAAAGGAGAGGCTTATCGGTGCATTGCCAGGTGGTCAGGATCTCTTCCAGTTATTAACTACACGGTTTAGAAATAGGGGTGAACTTAAGGAACTTTGTTTTACTGCCCCCGCCTCTTTTTTTCCCTTCCCTGTAAATCATTCATCTTATCAGATACAAGGGTGAAAAGTAGTTACAATAAAGCTTCATGCCACCAAAAATGGCCAGAGATAAGATACGCTACCACAAACTCGCTGATTTGAATTGGTATTTGTATTTCGCTGTGGAGGGCAAAAACCTTTTGATTGGTTCACACAAAGTAATTGACAGCTTACCTTGTAGCTCACCCATTATGGGCCTCCTTCCTAATCCGCCTCAAATTCTGTCCCCGTTTCCAGAACCTTCAGCAGCTTGCAGTCCGTGCCTTCAGCATGACGACCAGGCAGATGAGAAACAAAGTGCCAGAGAACCAGAGGTTATTCCAGGCAAGTGGAATGTGTGTGGTGACTGTAAGTGCCCTGCTCTCTGCTCTCCACTCCATATTGTTTGGCTATTGAATGAGCTATGCACAGGTATTTCCTTCTCTTTTGTATTCTCATAGTATGCTTGTATAAATCCTCCTATGACCCCGGAAATTAATTTCTATCCCCTGTAGGGGACATGAGTCTCTGGTCTTAATCTCAAGAACCATATATTCTGCTATACTGAAACTTAGGGACATTCAATAAAAATAAAATAATATTTTTGAAAATATTTTCACTGCTACATGTTTTTGCTATCCCAGAAATGTTTATTAAGTAAAAATTTTTATTACTTAAACTTTTTTTTCTGCCGGATCTCAAGAGGATAAAAGGGAAATGTGTTTTGTAATCTATCTTGTACAGTACAGTGCCTTCAGAATGGAGAAAGGTTCAATCGGCCGCAGGCCAATAAGGCAAGGGGGTTAAGGGTTAAATGTGTGTCCGTTACTATGGTTTCAGGAGGATAATGGCCTGCCCGTTCACATCAAGGGAGGGACTGTCGACGTCCTTATGTACCGCTTCACCATGACGATCACCATTGCAGGTGGGGGATCACCGCCATAACAACACAATGCTTGTCATTTATGAGCTCAAAACGTATTCTTTTTTTTTTTTCATTCATTTTTGTATTTCTTGTTTTTAGGGACAGGATACTCCTTGTACTCTCTTCTTCATGCCTGCAAGCCCAATAAGTAGGCAAAACGAAGGAAAACTGCATAGATTTATAACACAAACCACTGTGTGGCCATTCGATGTAATTTTCGATGTTTGTATTGGTGAAATAAAACTTGTTAACTCAACTCCTTCCTCGATCTTCCCACGTGCTTGTTTTTGCTTCTGCAGTAGCATATGACGTAACGTGATATCCGATGAAAACCCAAGTGCAGAGAAGCGTGTTACTACTGTGTGTGGTGGGAGCACAGAACTATATAATAACAGATGGGAGCCGTCCCACTGTTGCATGACTGGTACCTGACACTTCCGGTCTGGAGAAGGGGGCTGGAAAAAATGGATTTTACCCTCTTTGTGGTAATGCAGTGAGGCAAAATATTTCAGCTTTCATTAGATTCGTTTTTTTTTAAATATTCAAAATGTAATTTAAAAATACTAGCTTGTATAGTAATTCAATTAGATTTACATTCAAGGCTTCACAACAATCCATTATTTTTTGCTTGAGAGTTCCTAGGTTCGTTTAGTGTTCAGTGTTGACGTCGCAGCCTATCCAATTTCAGATTCCAGTCTGCTCCCACGGACGTACCAATATTATATTTTAGGGCCTTCCCTGCCCCCTAGCGGTCGACTGGAGATATTACCTTTGTGCCTCTCAGAGCGAAGAGATGGTGGTTGCGTGTAATAAAACTTGTTTTGAAGATCTGATTGAACATTACTTTGGCTCCACTGAACTGGACAATGTGCTTGCTGTAGACCATAATCTTTAATCGCTCCAGGACACCATTTGGTTAATCACATTTAGGACATTTCTTCTTCTTTTCTTCTTGAAAAATGGGACGGACAAAGGTTTCCTTAAAAACGGAATGAAAGCAACATTCTTAATTCGATGCAACTGGTAACATCTTTCTGTTATGGGGTTTTCTTACAGTTTTTCTCAATTGTTTACACACATTTTTTGAAAGCATACCTCATTTTTCTCAAAACTCTAAACACAAATCCAAAAACCACACACACAAAATGCAAAACCCTACATATCTCCTGCAAAATGCTACTTTGCTTTCAAAACAATGTTATGTCTCCTCAAAATAGTAGTTTGTGTTCAAATGACACACACAGACCATCATATGAGTAGACATTTCTAAGAACCATTGAACACTGATGTGCTGAATGGAAAACACTACTATGAATGGGAAAACACCAGTATGAAGGCCTTATCAGGAGCATTATGCCTTTTCATGTTCAGTGTTACTGTACGCTTACTCCTGTTGTAAAATATTACTGTATAATGTTTTTACTCAAATATAAAACAATACACAAATATACAGTAACAACAAAAATATTTCTTTATTTTTTCCAAAAGTGCTGTAGCCTATACATCACAGCAAACACAACTGGATGTGTAAATGATTTGCACAGAACAAACAATAGAAAATAGGCCAGTACAGTCAACAAAAAAAGAAAGAAAAATGTAAAATAAAAAAGGACAAAAAAACTAGGCTGCATCCTGTCTTCGGTTCCTGTCTGGCCACAGGACCTCATCGACATCACAGGCTATGTTCTCTCTGGCCAAGCAGCGGGGGAAGTATCGCCTAGTATGGCGAATCCAGCCCTGAAATGCCTCAGGAGCTATATCGCCACATGCCTCCTCCTCGTCCTCCTCTTCCTCCTCCTCGGCCTCCTCTTCCTCCTCCTCTTACTCTCACTCCTCTGCCTCTCTGATCACCTCTCACTTCAATGTTGCCATCCATTGTTCTCCAAACCAGGAGCTCACCTGTGGCCCTTATATTGCTCAAGCTTTGATTGGAAATTGCACAACGGCCTTGGAAATGGAAGTTTTGCCATTTGAATGGCAGTGTGTTCTGTCTGAACACAAGGAGATTTGGCATTGATGAAGAGTGTGCAAAATAGAGAGTATTGTGTGTAGTGTTTTGAAGAAAGTGTGGTTTAGAATTGAAATCTGGGTCTAAAGCAGATAATTGTGTGTAGTGTTTTGAAGAAAGTGTGGTTTAGAATTGAAATCTGGGTCTACAGCAGGAAATGTGTTTATAGTTCAGCAGAATTGGTTTAGGGAGTTGGCACATGAGTTACAGGTTGTGGTCATTGTGTCATAAGTTCCAGTTTTTGTGTGTAAGCAATTGAGAAAAACTGTAACAGTCCAGTAACAGTCTGCAACTGCATGTATTTAGTGGTAATCTCCTCTATTGTCAGTCCAACTCAATAATTCTTGCCAAATTGAGAATATCAAAGTAACAGGAGGTGTGGGGATATGCCCTTTCCATATGAATTAATCCATACTGCTAACTCACAATGTTCAGTTAATTTGGGATAGAACATTTCCATAGCACAGGGATGACATGTAATTGGTCCTTATGAGAATAGGACACTTGCAGCTTATTTTTAATTGGAAAAAAAAATCATCTTACTTTCGCAGAGAACAAATGTTTAATATAAGTAAAATTAGTCACACACACATTTTTCACATACAATAGAATGTGTTACAAATCTGAGCAAATATAACACAATTCACAAACTTGGTATGTAAAGTGATTGATGAAAAGCATTAAATGCTACATTTTACAAAACACTTTACTGAGGATGAGATGTGCATTGTTATGATTTTATTAGCTATGCTTCCTTTCATAAGTCATAGAAAAATATCAATTCTATAAACTAAAGTTCAAGCAGACAGACCTCCAAACCTTCATAAAGGGCTCATTGTACAGACAGCAAGGTTGCAGACAGGGACTGGCAAGACTGTGTACCTGTGAAAGCCAAGGTACCAGGTAAGATTGACCCTCCTTGCAACTCTGTCCATCTGCCTTAATGTGCATTTGGGCAGTTATTTTGCATCTTTGCAAAAAGTCTACAGCTAAATGCTATGGTGTATTTCTTTCATCAATTAACTGCTTTCATTAGGAACATTGCAGATTATTTGAAATCAATGTTCTAGTTGCATAAATTCACACTAATGGAAACTCAGCAAGTGAGAGAGGCATTATGGGGGATCACCAAGACAAATATGAACTCATTAAACTGTTTATTCCTTCACAAGGAATAACTTTCCAGTTTTCACAAAATAACGGACACTTTTAAAGCGCCAAAGCTAGTCTTTTAACATTCTTCATTCAATCGAGCATTAATATACCTAAATATGAATTTACATATTTTAAGAAATAGTAAACATGGTAAACAGAATATTATATATTCAGTAAAGCATTATGTACATGTCAGGCACTTTGAGCTTACTGTAGATAAATATTCCAGTTGAAAAATATCCCTTTTTTATGTTGGCAGTTTAGGTCCTTCGGCTCTCTGGAAACTGAAGGCCAGTTAACCTCTCAGGAGGCTGTCAGGCGTTGCTCTAGCGCATGAAGCGAATACTCATCTTTTGGTCAATGTTCACCTTCTCCAAGGACTGTCGGGGCAGAGAGAGGCCAGTTGTTAAGATCATATAGATGGATCATTACATATATTACATCAGAAATGCATATTTCCATGAAAAATGAAAGGTGCAACAACTTAAGCTGAAATCTATTAAAAATGCGCTCAAAGCTCTTGTAGTAATTTGAACATCTGCAAATGGACATTGACTTGATTTTAAATGTGTGTGTGTGTGTGTGTGTGTGTGTGGTATAACTGTGGTATGATGTGTGGCACCTCCAAAACACACATTATTCAAATAACTAGAGAGGTGACTCACATGGTTTACACACCGGATCATGGGACTCTCACAGGAAGAACACACATGGGACTATCACAGGAAGAACACACAACATTTCCAGTGAAAAGGGCTGTGCTGAATAACGTGTGCCATCTTGTTAAAACCCAGGCACTTCTTAAAGCAGCCGTATCCTGTAATGTTGTACTTTGTGTTACTGTAACTGAACTGCACATGCTTTTAGCTGGGGCAAAAAGAAAAAATGTCTTCCTCCCACAGAGTCCAGAAAAGCGTGTTCATTATCCTTTCCTAACAACTGGCAAGGCAAAAATGCTTGTAATTAAGGCCCATAAAAAATATTTTTTTTTGTACCAATTGGTTTACATATATGCTAGACAGCTATAACATTTTACAGTTTCCACTCAGTACAACCAGAGGCAAATCTCACACAAACACTTGCACGTCTTACTGACACCCAATTTACACCGGCAACCAAGACCGGTATTACATGCCGCCAGCCACAAGCACATTCGGTCTTCAGTCTTACACAGCTGGTACAGGCTGCCTGTAACCCAGTGCAACCAGAGGAGCCCTAGTCTTCAATGAGGGAAGAACGCTGCTGCCTTAAAGGGTATACAGATAATATATTGAAAAGAATAGTTGGCTAACATTTTGCCAAATAAACCATGCCTTGGAAATGGTTTTTGTCGTATTGTATTGTGGCTGGCTACAGTAAAAAAAACTATGAGAACCACGATCCACCAAGGTACTTAGTTACCATCCATGTAATTCTCACCGATTAGCAACCAAAATTACTGAGTGGGCCTTTAAACCCCTCCCAGGCAACAATTCAGCCAATTCATGCTGCTCCACGGGGCAGCTGACAAACTGCTAACACAAGAGCTGTAACTGCCCTAAAAAATTACATCCGAATATTGTATTCCAAAAAGTACCACATTCAATTATACTCAAAATATTTATTGAAAAATGTGCATAAGTTACTGCATTGCTATACAATGTATATGATTCTTTCAGGTATTACACATTATGTCCAGAGGGGGAATATAAAGGCAAAGTAAGGTAAAGAAAGGTTGGGCTAGCCTTATTTACTACAGGTAAATTGGCTGAATCATTATGGCTCTGTAACAATGACCTGAAGGTAAAAAATAAAAATAAAAAATAAAAAATAAAAACTAGAATGATCCAAAACTACAGTATATCACATCATAACATAATAACTAGTCTAGATCACGCATCCACCGTTTTGATAATGTATTTTATCCTAACAATTAAATGCTTATTTTACACTAATAACCACAACATTCTCATTCTGTAAGAAAGACCTGGGGACTAAAATAGGTTACGTTCTCATGAAAAACTCACGGAGAGCAGTTCTGTTCCAGCTTGGCACCCTGCACTATCCTGTTATTATTTGCCAAAAACAGAGACAATATAAAGTTCCCTACAGACAAATAAACCAGGAAAGTGGCAGGAATGCTCTGGTATTTCTGTGCTAGCTGTGCAATGAGAGGACCCTCCTGCAGTCTGAGGTTTTAGGTTTCCCACCAAACCAGAGGACTCTGGTCAACTGGTGGTGGTGCTTTCAATCCGTACAACATTCTCTTGCTGTAGAACATTAATCAGCCATGGTAAATGATTGTTTTTTGATTCAAAACCTGAATGCCTCTGCACTATTGAAAAAACAGGGTCATTCAGAACCAAGGGGTAACGTTCTGAAACAAGAAACACTTCAGATTTTCAGCATGCACATATGATTAACAATATTCAAACATCAATTTGAACAATTTAGTCAAAATTTGACAGCCCTAGTCAACACTGCTACAGTCAGAATTCAATTCCAGATCATGGGGCAAACAGTACCACTGCATTAACGGTAGTTTGAAAAACTGTGGAAAACCCCCTAAATAACAGAATTTAAACTCTTTTTAACTAGGTGCAAATGATAATTTCCTGTGGGTAAGAAACAGCAGGAATTCACATCTTGTGCCCCATTCCCACCAAACTGAATGGTGTAAAATTGCTGCCATTTAACTGGAATGGCATGAAAGGCCTGATTGGGGTCAAAGAGAATCTGGCAAGGTTACCTTCCGAAACTCATCGAAGGAGATAGCACTGTCCCCATCCAGATCCGCCTCTGGAGGGTGCGGTCAACGATGTTCTCCAGCTGTTCATCTGTGACCTGCATCTCCAGCATCATGCGCAGCACCTGTCAATCACACACCAGCTCCACCTCCATTAGCCTGTAAGTGTACTGTACATCCATTGAGCTGGCATAATAAATCAAGCCAGACTCGCATCCCCAACATTTATGCATGCTACAAAAGTCTGGCCGACATTATACAGTGGTATGCAATCCAAAGTCTGGCCAACATTATACAGTGGTATGCAATCCAAAGTCTGGCCAACATTATACAGTGGTATGCAAACGTTTGGGCACTCCTGGTCAAATTGCATGTATTGTTGAATGTGAACGAACTTAAACATGACATGTTTCTGTAAATTTGAATGCAAAATTGGTTTTTATTTGCTGAAGTCAAGAGATTGAAAAAAAATAAAACTGTAAATGTGGCACATGCACAAAAGTTTTGGCACCCTGTCAGTTAGTACTTTATTAACACCTCCTCTGATAGAAATCACAGCCTCCAAACGTTTCTTGTGGCTGTTAGCCAACTAACGGTCTTTATACTATAAGAGGACAAGGCTCAGTATTCACCTGTAAAAGCTCAGGCCCGGGAGATCTTGCCATCCTTGTCCTGGTCATACAAACGAAAGGCAACTGGAAAGGAGACAGGGTTCCTCCAGTATTTCTGATGCAAGATTCAAATACTTTTCAATGACCTTATGTGTAAATGAATAATCTTATATTGGACATTAGTAAAAACTTAATGCCAGTTAGCTAATGTAAAAAATACAGGAAAGTATTTTTCTCTTGTTCTCAGCGTTGGGAATGTTCAATCGTGTTCATCAGCGCACACTGCTACAACCTCCCCCTGGGGGCGAACCCAGGCAAGCAATCGTGTTCATCAGCGCACACTGCTACAACCTCCCCCTGGGGGCGAACCCAGGCAAGCAATCGTGTTCATCAGCGCACACTTGCTACAACCTCCCCCTGGGGGCGAACCCAGGCAAGCATGTGCTCTCCTCCAAAGCGCCTGATGTTTACACTGCTTCATATGGGAAAAAACCAGAGTCCGCAAACTGTAGCTAATGAAAAATGCTCCCATTTAATTACAATAATCAAATCATCAACATTTTGACCCAAAAAGGTCTTCCTCGGGATGTGAATGACATAAACCAAGTGTATCTAATACAGATAATAATTACAAGACCAAACAACAGGAGGGGGAAGGCCAAGAGTGACCATAAAATAGACAGAAACAGATTTTAAAAAACTATGCATTACATACATGCTTACAAATATGCAAGCCCTTTATAAGTGTTAATAGACTAGTTAAAGACACTTTACGAAAAGCTGAACTGGTGGACTGCGGGCTTGGTGAGACACTGTTAAACTGGCTGACCAAAACCCTCACTTCACTGGACGACACCCTGCATCGCCCTACCGGGCTGGCAGCCACAGTCAGCAATCTAACATAAGCCCCACATTTGGCACTTCATTGCTACTTTCAGCTTATTTGGACTCAAGCTAACAATTCTTTACCTTATTCTGTATACGCAAAACCAAATAAATGTCAGCTTACCAGTTTCCAAATGTCTATTTTGATAGCTTGAATAACTCAAGTGTTCTAAGACCTATTTCACAGCCATTTTAATATAATGTTCCATGATCCTCACACAGTAACCAATTTATGAGGGACATAGGGCCCTATCTTACACCCGGCGCAAAGCGGCGCTAACGCAAACGCAAGTGTCTTTGCTATCTTACACCCGGCGCTAGGTCCATAATAACGCCTAACGCTTACACCGTCAAACTAGCATGTTTGACGGCGTAACTCTTGCGCCATCATTAGTGAACTGGGGCGTGTTGGTCTTAAGATGAGGAGTGGCCAGGATTCTTTTTGGCGTATTGCTATCTTGAGCCAGCAGAAAGCGCTTGCGCTAGAACCACCACAAACCTGGTCTAAAGTCATGTCGCAGTTGTTTACATGCTATTTTAACGGCGCATATAAGTGCGTCTACATAGGCGTGTGCACAACGCGCATACCCTCCTGTCTGTTACACACAGGGGCGTGCACAGGCATGACTAAAATATCTAGATCACAATGTGAAATATTATTATTGTGTAGGCTATATCAAAAATGCATAATAATAAAAGGTTCCATAGGTCCACATACCTTTCCCTCAGCGAAGGGAAACAATGCCACATTACATTGCTCTCAGCCCACTCCATCAACATCCAGGCGATGTGCGATGGTACGGGACAATGGCTATCCATTAAAAAGGAGCTGATAACACCTATAGCTATCAAGCCTAATGCGCGAATTGTCTTTGCACCTAATGCGTGAATTGTCATTCAATGGAAAACTCGCGCACGGCAATAGACGGACATTTAAGTTCTGAAAATGCGCTTCAGATGTCATTACAATACAGCTCTGTTTATCTATGAATACAGCCTGTAAGTAGCTAAATAGAATGGTTTGTGACTGAAAAAAGTTCAAAACCTTGTCCAGTGAATATTGCATTTATTGTTTTTCAAATAGCCTAGGCTACAGCGAATTCGCTGTGCATAAGGTTTTTTTCGATAGCCTATGGTTAAAAAACGGAGATGTCACCATGTTAACTAAATTGTAACCTTAGCTATTCTTCGTCCTTCATATTTTTTTAAATGACAGTGACCAGGTTTCCATACTCTCACCGTTTAAAACCCAGCTGATTTCACCCGTTATTCCTTAACTGAACAAAACTATTTTAAAGAGAACTAAGCGTCTAATTAGAAACTAAAACAAATTTGCAGCACGTTACACAATTAATTCACAATTAATTTTAATGCCATTCTCTGCACGTTTAACGGTCTTCCTGGGAAAGTGGATTGTTTTAAAGGATTACGCTACGAGTAAAACAGGTTGGTCACATTTCCATAAACAGGACATTATTAAACAAGGGGAAATATGCGTGAACTTATGGGTTGCGAACCTGACAGCTTTATTGTATGGCTATTTAGTGTCATCATTAAGGCAAAATAACGGTATGTATGTTATTAATCAATATTAGCCTACTATGCAGGTAGCCTAATGAACTTTGGATGAAGCTTGAACTTCGAGAACTCCATGAGAACAGCCTCTTGGAATTGATGTTTGACACTTTCATTGCATAATCAAACGAAATTCGCTGAACAAGCAGGCTAATTTAGCGTTTTCTACGGTGAGACTGAAGCAATTGATAGCTTATTCTCAGCTGTTGCAGGTCCTTTTAACGAAATTTAACCGCACATATTTTGTAAAATAACAGCCCTGTCTGGAATTACCGGGAACTCATAGGCTAATGGTTAGTCCGAATAATATTGATCATACTCCATTTAGCCTATTCCTTGATCACACTAAACACGCACGAGCATGTCTGTTTCGCCATCATAAGCAATCCGCCAAGGTGGAAAAGCAGGCTTTTAAAGGGAATGGGATATGACATTTTGATTGGTTTATTGAATGTCACGCCCAAGACACACCTATAATTAATGAAGCGACTAGGTTCAGCCCAGTTGCGCCATGCGCCGTGCTTAGCGCCAAAAAAACACGCCGTTAACCCTATTTACTTTGGCCCATTTGGCCCAATTTTCGCCTAGTTTTTACTAGTGTCAATTAAGTGCCAATATCTCAAAAACTCTTCACTGCACATCCATGGTTGAAAGTTTCAATGAAAGAAGAGGCTTGTACCATTCAGAAATTTGCATCAGAATAAATTTATGTAAAAATGGTCACATACAGTTTATACATAATACACATAAAAAAACAAAAAAAAGTACAAAACGCCTTGTGTTTTTACAGTCTAGCACTGAATATTTCAACTTCAAAGTACTGGAGCAAGCCAGAATTCCTTACACTAGTGCACTGATATGTTGTCCACTTGTGTATAGAATTTGGTAAAGATATCTACAGGCTTTCCTTATCCATTGGTAATTTTTCCAAAACTGTGCCCAGTGTCCCAATATTTATCCGAACGTCTCCAAATATAAAACATGTGCATATCTTTCTGTCTAGGCATGTCAATCATCAGAAAACTTTATTTTTCTTTTAAAACATTTTTTGTAATACAGAATGTGAAGAAAATTAACCTACACATGTTTTGTGTTTATGTGTATGAGGGTATTCTCTTACAAAGCGTGCCCAAAAGTGCCCAAATACCTCTCCGAAAAGGATTACTTACCCTAATGTTATCCAACCAATCTGCTTTACATTTAAAATGGCACTGTACTTCAAAGTTAGATTTACCAGAGCCCCATAAACCAGCAGAATAACAGGTTTATCTATAACAAGCCTTCAACTTGACATTTTACAGCAAAAGTAATGAATTATACATCACTATTTGGCAAACCTGTCTGTTACCACCTCCTACGACAGAGGTGTCAGGTGGGGGAGGGGTGTCTTCACTGTCCTCCCTGAAAAAGACAGATTCAAGTACATTACTAAGTAGAATCACTAAAAAATGAGAACACAAATTATCTCAAAAAGACATATGGCAAGTATTACAATTAAGTGGAAATTTTTATTTTATTTTATTAAAAAAATATATATATATATATATATATACACACACACATATATATAATATATATATAATATATATATATATATATATATTATATATATATACGTATATACATTAAAAAATCTTACATCCACAGTACGTCTGATATTAGCTCCAACATAATTAGCAATCGTAGCTAACTAGGATTTATGAATTAGTTTGTCAGCTTGCACAAACTAAATTACATTATTATAATGCTGTAATGTCTTGACTGAACCGTGAAATAAAGTACTGAGAATGGTTGTCGTTTCATGCGTAAATTCAACAACTAGCCTTGTGTTGGTTGCTGCACAAAGAAACTGCGAATGAACTAGAAAACAAACAAAGAGCAGGCGCTCCTTACCAGCCTGTGACGCCATAGAAGCTAACTAGCGAACTCCTGCGAGAATCCATTTATCACCAAACTAAAAATACTCTAGATAATAGCGCTCCATACTGTTGATGATTATGATGATAATAATAATAATAATAATAATCATTTGTATTATATATTTTTAAAAACACTTACATGTCCAGGCACGGGTCCATGCCAGAGTCATTGCTCTGCCAGAACACAGACTTCTTCGCCTCTGGGACACTTCTTCACCTCCAAAACCAGAGCAACCGTGAAATAAGCGCTCTTCTTTCCACCGTTGATTGCCACGTTCGCGTATAAATGTATAAAATAATCGTAAACTTTGAAGCAGCAAAGACATCACCAGCGCAATTGCATCATACAGCTGCCTCGTGCCTGCGTACAGAGAAAGACTGGTCTGTGACGTTTTTTCAGCTCACAAAAAAAGCTACACATTGCTAAATACATCGGGATAGACTGCAAACGTAATTGTAACAGCAATCCAGCCCATCCCCTTCATGATAAACTCAGTCAAAATGGCCACAGGCGTCATGTGATGCTGTAAACAAGTCAGGAGCGCACAGCCGATTGCCCTATGGGCTGTCTTTACGCGTGGATACAGCGCCGTTCACAGTCGCTTGAATATGACATATTTTACTTCGTTTGAAAGGGCAGGAACCCTCGTAGAAGATAATCTACGTGTTTTACGTTAGATCATTCCTGTAGCAGTCTAGTAATGCTTTTACGCAACGGTAGTAACGTAGTACAAACGCAAAAGCGAAGGGTACGCACTGTGGAAATTGAGACTTTCCTGGATAATGGATAAATGGGTTACGAAAAAACGTTGAGGATTCTTCAGAAAAGGGTTATAACTGCATAACCAGGTATCGTATTTGGTTGCTTAAACATGTTTATCAAGAGAATTTGTAGAAAATAAAATGTATTTATACAAAACCGGAAGTATATCGGTTGTATGCATACTGAAGTGAGCACGGGAAAAAAACACCTAATGTTTATTTATACAACTTTTCAATAATATACAATTGTTCCTGAATCGGATCTTGATTTTTTAGCGTGTTGAAATGGTACCAAGAGCTTTTGTGATACGCATTTTATTGCCTGTGACTGCGGCGAGGTGAAGGCTGTAAACAAATAAAAAAAGTGGGTTGGGCTATTAGCACCCTGCTGCTTTATGGCTCTGTAGTGTAACCTGAGAGCTGATAAGCATATAAACGAATGTGTTCGCAGGCTGTGACTGTTTTTAACAAATTTGCATCGAAAGTTCCGTGTTTTATTAACGTTTTAATTTAGAATTCAAGAGAAATATGAACACTATAAAAAATGTAGACGGATACGTCCCACCACTAGGGGGCCAAAGCCTATAGAGTAGCAAAAGTGGACTTGGACACGCCCTAAATGGACTTAGCGCCATGCGCTTAGACTAAGCGCCAAGATCGCCAAGATAGGGCCCATAGTGTTCTTTAGAAAGATTTAACGGAAATCACAGTGGCTTGGAGTTCCATAGTATTGGACTTGTACTGTGGAAAACCAGCCCCACTTCAATATATTGCAAATATGTGGACTTATATATATATATATATTTCAATATCTGAAAGAAAGCAAAAGTAGAAAGAGTTTGTGCCATTGGAGTGTGAGAACAGGTACTTCGGTCCAGTATGAATAGCAGAGAAATGTAGGAGACCTGCACACTGCTGCATAAAAAATGGATAAAATCCAAAGAGGCTTGTCACAAAAATATTAATTTACTTAAAGTGCAT
Source organism: Synaphobranchus kaupii (assembly GCA_029718625.1). NCBI lineage: Eukaryota > Metazoa > Chordata > Actinopteri > Anguilliformes > Synaphobranchidae > Synaphobranchus > Synaphobranchus kaupii. The sequence goes on from CM056378.1 coordinate 45,935,008, forward strand.
GAAGTGCAAAGTGCTCAAAAAGAGACAAACGTTTCGGTCATGGACCTTCATCAGTGTAGTTAGCTCTGCGGCAGCTATTCGTTTAGTTTCATGGACTTAATGTGAGCCAGTGAAGTTCACTGAGAGAATACATTCCCATAACTTGATGGTGTCCCGCCGTTTTCCGTCATCCCTACTTACACCTGAGCTTGTTTGTCCGGCTGTTGATGGCCTCCGGAGTGTTCGGGTCTCTGGGTTGGTTCTTGTCCAAGGGTCGGAAGTGAGCTAGAATCCTCACAAAGGAGTGGAAGTCCACGGTTTCCTGTCTGTCAGAGAATCACATCCAGAAACACGTCGCCATGCGTCAATGTGCCCTTGCTTCCAGCCTGCCACAACCTGTCCACAGTTTGAGTGGAAAGTCAAATTCAAATGTTTTTAACTGGGATTTTTATTACTTAAAATTACTTATTATACGAAAAAAAACCCTGTAAATTACATAATTGAAAAGTATTCCCCCTGTGTATTACCAACCTAAATTCAGGCAGGTATAATCCATTTTCTTGAGAGTAACTACGTTAACAAGGACCTGTCTCGATTCTGAATCCACTTTTGCACAGTTGCATGATTGCAGAATAAATTTTACTGAGACCTCACAACTGAAACAGCAAATCAGATTAAATCACTGTTATAAAGACCAAGGAACTGCCTATGAAACTTTGAGGTCAAGTTGTCAGGAGGCAAAAAGCCAGAGAATGCTATAAAAAAATATATCTGCAAAGCTTTGAACCTTCCTAGGAGCACCAATTAGTTCACTGTAACACAATGGGAAAAAAATATGGCCAGACACAGCCAAGTTCAGGCTGTTAAAGCAACCAGAAGAGAAGGGCAATTGTCAGAGAAATGACTGTGAGGCCAACTACAACACTGACAGAGTTGCTGAGCTCATTGACTGAAATGGGAGAAACTGTCCAATCTCTTCAGCACTTTACAGATTTGGCCTCTTTGGGAGAGTAGCTAGATGGAAGCCCCTTCTGAGAAAGTCCAGCATTAAGTCAGGCCAGGACCCATGTGAATGACCCTGAGACCTTCTGGAAGACGATTTTGAGGTCTGATGAGCCTAAAGTTAAGCTATGTGGCCTGAAAGAATAGCGCTGTGTTTGGCGCAAACCAAAGCATCATGCTATGAAATTTTCAGCAGGAGGGACTGGGAAACTTGTCGCCATCAAGGGCAAGATGGGTGGAGACAAATACAGAAAAATCCTTGAAAAGGATCTGTTCCAGCCTGAAAGATATCTGTGTTAAGGGCAAAAATTTATGTTCCAACAGGACAATGACCCAAAAGTACAAAACCACACCTACAAAGGAATGGCATAAAAAGAAGATGCTCTCTGGAATGGTCTGGGACTTAAATACTTTTGAAAATCTGTGGTACTATGAACGGAAAATTGCTGTCTACCAACATTCACTGTCTATCTTGACAGATTTGGACGAAATTGCATGTAGGAATGGCCAACAGTTCCAAAATCTTCATGTACAAAGCTCATGCAGACATCAAAGAAAACTCTGCTGTCAAAAGCATATCTACAAAATTTTGAATCTGGGTGGTCAATACTTTTGGAAATGAAAAATGTATGCCTTTTAAAAAAAAATTATACAGTTGAATAAAATAGTATTTGCATCATGTGATTGTGTTTAGTTTTTTGTGTAGGTGCAGGGTGAAGTATTCCGTAACAAAATGCAAAAAAAAGTTAAACCGGTGAGTACTTTTCTAAGGCACGGTATTCTCACGAATACAGACCTTTATTAACAGAAACATACTATTAATCCACATTATCTTCACTTTCCAAGTGGTCCACACCTACCCTGGAGTGAAGAATGCTCCAATTATACGATCTCCTATTGGGTTCATTGCCAGCTCCTTGATGGATCCAAAATCTTTGAGACTAGGGAAATAACCGAAAATTGAGTGAAACATAATAATACATAATAACGATAATAATAACAACTAGCCATCAGTGCATTACCAAATATAGCACCACGCGTCCTAATTTATTATCGTTAAATACATTTCCGTTACAGTTCCTTTTTGAATCAATATCCCAGACCTTGCTACCACAGATTACTTGGCCCCGGACCGGAGATAACTTTATGTGTTTGGGTTACCTCAGGTAGCCTTTATTATCTCTGTCCAGAGTCTCGAAGCGATCATACAGACGTATGATATGCGCGGGGGCAACTGTAAAAAACAACAACACAGTGAACAACAATACGTTACGCATATTCTAATTAATTTCATCTAGTCTCAATGCATGCAGCAAAATTTAAAATAAAATGTTGCACTGCGTGTTATTGTGACCGGAATATCGTGGGCAGTGGTTTCAGTGACAGCGAGGAACTGGTACGTTCACTGGAGCTGCATGCTAATGCCAAGCCTTAAAATGACAGTGATTTATATGCAAGCATAATGCCAACTTGGAAAAATATGGACAGTATCATCAGCCCGTTAGCAAAACATTCCTAATGCAATTGTTTAATTTAAAGTTTTGTCACACAAGCTGGTTTGCCAGCTAGCACACTGGCTACGTAGCCTGACTATAGCGCATGAACAGCGGGTAAAAACACACAGCTGCTAAAAAAAAACTATATTATCCACGGCAGCTAAGCGAGTGATCAGCCATGTATGCACAGAAACGCTGTCCAACGAAGCACGCACGATATTACACTAGACACCTAACCGTTGTGCAAGCTTAATTTACTATTTTAGGCGCACAAGAAAAACATAAACTTACACCCTGTTTCTTGCATCAAGTCACCCACGTTTGGTATTTTTGATAGGGTGGAGTTGTTCGAGCCCATATTCAGCGTATCGTTTAATTCAAAAATAATATTTAGTTCTTCTTAAATCTCAATTTTCAAAAGATTTTTTCTTCCCTCGAATTGAAAAATAACTCCTGTGAGGGAAGAATAAAAAAACTTTACACTCCGATTACTGTTATTTGGGACTGAAGTTCAGTGTTCCCCGATGGACACTGGTTCTGTCCAATCACTGTCGAAATAGGGACGTCTGAAATGGCCAATGGGAATGTGCTACAATACTGATAGCCTAGTTTAGGCCTACTTGTTTATGCATCAGATGAATATAGGTTCAAATAGCATTGTTTCTTAGCTAGTTTTTAGTTTTTATAAATATTTACGTTTTGAGTTATATTTGGTACCTTTAAAATGCATTTCGACATTTTAGCAAATTAGAACGTAGACATTTATACACACAATGCATTCATAGGCTACAACAGGATAGGCTACTGAATTAATGCAACTTTTTCGGTAGACTAAAGTTTAATAGCGTCGTTGTAATTGTTGAATGTTAACCAGTTTTTTGTTGGTAGACTAGGCCTACCTGCTTTTCCAGAGATTAAAAAGAAATCTGTCGCTTTAAAATTGGTAAATGGTTTAGCGCTAATTTGATATGGAAGATGCTTTTTCAGTAGGCTAGAAACAATTAAGGAAACTCCCAATGTCTTTGCTTTTTTCTCCCTACTATGGTCTACCACCCACATAATTCACATACAAATAAGAATGTTGCTGAATTATGTTTAAGTGTCACAAGATGGCGCCAGTACCTAGGGATTTGTCTCTCAAACAGGAGTTTACAATATGCGCTTAACTGGACTTTTCGTTCTATTTAGGCCACCTGAACACACCTTTGGCATTAATCGTGGCCTATTCTATATTTATCAGTGCATCATTTAGGGAATAATTGACTAAACTTGATGTCAAAGGTCAGTTCAGTATACAAGTTCCAAAGGTCAGTTCAAGCTTTTCTATGGTCCAAGTACACAGGCGCATTCTCAATTCTTTTACAGTTTTTTACGATCGCTAGCAAGCATTTCTCAATATTTATGACACTTTGTCTAAACTCTAAACACAGAAACACACCTACAACACACAGTTTGCAAAACAGTTAATCCATCCATCCATTATCTAACCCGCTTATTTCTGGTCAGGGTCGCGGGGCAAAACAGTTAATGTTAAGGTAAAAAAAACACATATTTGCAACACAACACCAACACCAGTTTGCAAAACGCAATAATACTTTGTCAATATACACTAATACTACCAAAACACTGCAAACATGCCTCAAAATCAAATAATTCTATCAAAACACTAGCACTAGTTTTCTTCCAGCAAGGACATTTAGTCAATCATAGCATATAGCCTACTGACCTACAAAATACTAACTGCAGATGGTATTACAGAAGATACATTATTTTACATGTGCCAGTCCTGAATGCTGCAGTAAAGGCTTTATTGGCAAAGAAATAACAGATGACTGCAAAAGTGATAAAACTAACAAAATATCTGCAATAATGCGGATGAACACAATACTGTAAATGAAAATACAGTCAGAATACAGTCATTTCTTTCACTAATCGACTCAGTCTTCTGCGTTTGGCCACAAATTTTGTCTACATCGCACCTTATATTCTCTCGTGCTATACATCTTGGGAAAAATCTTTTGGCATGTCTCATCCACCCTAGGCAGTGTTCAGAGGTGATGTCATGGCACCCAGCATCCATAGCGTCAAGGAGTGACATTTGGTCATGCGGACGATGGTCGAAGACTTTCCACCTCCAACATGAAAATAATTCCTCTATAGGATTCAGGAAAGGCGAGTGGGGGGGGGGGGGGGGGGAAGGGACACCATCCTCGGATGGGCAGCATACCAGTCTGTGATTGCACGGGAATGGTAGAAGGCCACATTGTCCCATGTAATCACAAAGTTGTCTCTCACCTGCCCCCTTTCCCTAGCCTCCAACTCCATCACTCTCTGGAAAGAATCTTACAGAGTACATGTAAACGCTTTACTGTATACATACTGCATGTCCTACTGTACCCAAAGTTTATGAGAGTTTACTGTAAAACTCACTATATTACAGTAATAGCTGTATTGGATAGACATCTTACCTGGACATATTCGTGCCGGAGTCCCTTGACACGCTCACTGTTCCTTTCAAAAGGAACAGTGTACAACTGCTTCATTCGGACTCTATGTTTGGCCAGAGTCCAAGCAAGTGTTGTTAGGCTGGCGCTTTCAATATTGTCAAAGACAATGTTGTCTTCAATGACTCTGGCCTGAATTTCTTTCAGTTTGATGCCATTGGCAGCAACGACTATGTTCACAATCGCATGCTCTTGTTCTGCTGTGAGGAGCTTTCCTCTTCCCCCTGAGGGAGGTAGCCTTTGGGTCCTGAAGGAGAACAACAATAATCACACATTAGCAGTGGGACAGGAGGCCTACCGTTACTGTGACTACAGTAAATGTATTATGCATAGCAGCAGAAACCCCTGTACAATGTATCTTACCTGTTGGTTTGTCGAAAGGTCCGCACAATAGATGAGACTGTTGACCGACTGAGATTTGGCTGCACTCTTTGACCAGCCTCTCTCAGTGATAGACCATGGTTTATGACATGATCTATGATGGTGGCTCTAATTTCATCTGTGACAGCAGTTCGTAGCGCCACCACGCATTTGTACTCCTCTCCCTCTTCCTCTCCCTTGTCCAACCATTCCTCTCCCTTGTCCAACCATTCCTATCCCTTGTTGAACAATTCCTCTCCCTTGTTGAACAATTCCCCTCCCTTGTCCAACCATTCCTGTTAGGATTCTGTAATTTGTCTGTTTATTCTGTATTATTATTTTTCCTGAGTTTTTACCCATTTTCCCTCGCGATTGTCAGTCCGCGTTCCATGTTTTCTGAGATTCCACCCCCTGTCTTTGTCATTGCACTATTCGGGTGATTTTGGGAACATTCGGGTTTCCTCTGTATTTCGTATCTCGTTTTCTTCCTTCTGGCTTTATTAATATTTGTATTTAATACTAATGTACTAATCATACTAACTGTTAGATTAGATTTAATACTAACCTGCTAACAAACTAACGTGTATATAATACTAACCAGCTAACCTACTAACATTAGGGTTTTAGAGTTTGCTACTAACATTACTAATTACTAATTCATCTTGAGTTTCTACCTGCAGCTGTCATTTCCCTCCTCGTTATCCTATCCCTGTATCTATCTGTGATTTTGCATTCTCTGCACGTGTGTCCACTTTCGTGTCCCTCCCCTCTGAGCTGTGCACTTGTTTTCCTGCTAACCCCAGGCCGTTTGTTATCATTGTGTCTATGTGTATTCCAGTCCGTGTCTTACGTTTCCCCCATCATTGTATTATTGGTCCTTGTTAACCCTCATTGTTCTCACCTGTGTACTCTCCCATTTCCCCTCCCCTTCACACCTGATTCCTTTTGTGTCATCTTCTCCTTGTGTATTTAAACCCTGTTATTTCAGTCTGTCTTTGCGAGTTCCTTATACAATCTTTTTGCTACTGTGGTTCTTTCTGAGTGTCAGCACCTAGTTTCTGTTTCTGAGTTTTTGTTATCCCTCTTCCCTCCCCTGTTGTTTATTTTTTGTTGTCTATTCTTCTTTTTGTTTTATTTTTGTTCCTCTTTTGCCTCCCCGGTTTTGACCCCTGCCTGTGTTCTCGCGACCCTGTTTTTGGATCCTGTTTTTGTGCTTTTGCTGTGCCTTCCTGGTTTTGACCCCTGCCTGTTCCTTGACCACTCTTTGGACTGTGTTTTGTTTCGTTGCTTGTCTCCCCGGTTTTTCGACCCTGCCTGACTACCACGGATTGCTGCCTTGCCCTTGATTAAACTTCGGTTTTTCATACTCCTGCCTGCGTTTGGGTCCTTCTCCCCCGCCCGCTCCTAACAATTCCTCTCCCTTGTCCAACCATTCCTCTCCCTCTCCCTCGTCCTTGTCCTTGTCCAAGCATTTTCTCTTCTCTTTCCCCTCTATATTTTGGGGATCCACACATTGAACAAAATCATTCCAAAGAGCTCTCCTTTTTTATATGGTCATGGGAATTCAAAAAACCTCAACACCTGGGTACATCTCCATGTCAGATGGGAATCAGCTGTGCTTGGTCTATTTACATTCTTCGATCAGCTGTTTCTCTTGAACAATATATGAATATAAGTTGTTGGGTGAAAGAGCATGTGTTTCAATGTAGAATGTGAACTGCTGTTCACTGTAGCTTTACAGTAATATATGTGAGGTTTTGAACATATGATTATCACTTTTGAAATAGAGTGTGCAAGCAATTGAAAATTTTGGGGTAAAAATACAGGGTTTTGGTGGTGGATGAGCTTGTGCGAAAAATAAATCCAAGTAATGTGAAAATGTGTTCATTGAATGCCTTTTGTATCTTAACAACAAATGTGTCAATGGTATGGCCCCCAACAGATCGTTGTTGTGTTAACAGTGTGACGAGTTCAGAATGGATCAAAGCTTTTTAGCAATCATAAAAAACTGTAATGGCATCATTGAGTTGATTTCTTTGAGAAATACTGAACAACAGCATATACAAAATGCTGGTGCTGTTTAGGGTAAAACCAGCCTAATCTTCACAAATTAAAGTATGGTATCAGTGTGAAGTTGTTTTTTATTAAAGTTTCACCTTGGATAAGGGACACACACATACTCATACATGCACACGCATCATCATCATCATTTAAGAGCACATCAAAATTTAAGAGAGATCACAATTTCTGGCCTCATTTATGTATTTTATGTATTAATTTAAAGGAAATAATTTATTTGCACCCCAGAACGATTCGACAATCAAGCTGCTCCAGTTTACAAAACATTAAATACACCTGCATGGATATTTCAGCCAGTAACACAACTCAACTGTGTAGTTATGCCTCATTTCAACCCACTTGAAAGGTGTGTCAAATGAGGCTTATAATAAGGAGCATGTCAACCATACTTCTGGAGCTCAACCACCCCTCCATAGCATCCTGCGATCACACAGAGGAAACAAAACTCAGTCTGCATGATCAGGCACCCCTCCATTTTAGCTTCTTTCAGCTCTGTTGCAGAATTTATTAATCAATGGTGTCATAGTCTGCAGGCTTATTTTCCGTTTTTACTTGCTCGTCCTCTTTAAGCGCCTTCACTACGTCTTTTTTCTGTTTCATTGTCCGTGTCGGGTTTTCCTTTAATTTCGCTACTCAGTGATTGCACCTGTTCGGCTCTTCCGCTGCCTATTTAAACTCAGCATCCTCCTTTTCCGGCGCTTCCATGTTATCTTGTATTTCTGGTAGCCGGTAAGGTATAGGACTGGGAGACTGGTTTTGCTTATTATTTCTATTAAGCAAAAGCAGGAAGGTCCCATTAGTAAGTTAGTTAGTAAGATCTTCTTTTCCTGCTACTCTAACTCTCTATCCTATCTATCGCCTTATTTTTTCTGCTTTAATCAGTTCCTCTCGTTGGTCTAGCTCGTCACCATTGAGCTAGAGAGGTTCTGCTTTTCCAGCTATCGGTCTATCTTTTCCTTTTCTCCTACACTCAAGCCTATGAGTGCTACTCACCCTAAGTTTTAGGGTTACTATCAGTTATTTCGTTTTCCTTTTATTTTCTCCTCCGTTTTTGGAGGTTTACAAGCCTCGCTTGTTATTTTTGTTTATTTACTCGAAGTTACGAGTTCCTCGTCCTTTTGTCGGGGAGACTTTTACGTTTTCCAGTCTCTACCCTTATATCTCTGTCTGAGAGAGAGAGGGGGCTGTTTTCTGTTCTCGTCTTTTGTGTTTTCTCTGTTCCCTTTCCCCTACGGAATATATTCCGTTTAGTGGTGTCACGTGTGACACTTTTATAGACCCCGTCTATCGCCCCTGGTCCTCCATAATATTCTCTGTGTCTCAGGACACAGGAAAACCCCTTATAAATGGAAGTCGGCAAAGTTTTTCTGTGATCATTCATGCATTGCCTAATTTTCCAGTTTATTTGTAGTCAGCACTTAAAGATGTCTTTTTATCTTGACAAAATGGTAGGTTTCCTGCTAGCCTATTTACACAAAAACATCTGTGCTGAGACAATTTCATCACTCCACATTATTCCAGTAAGCTCTTGATGCATTTAAGTATGCCAGTAAATCACTGCTGAGAATTTGCTGTCCACATTCAATCCAGTGACAAGAAGACTTGTTTGAGTTTTGCTTTTATTTTTGTGGAAGATTAAGCGATGAGACAAAATACTTTGAGACTGTTTTTACAAATAAAATTCACTTACATTCCTACAGAGGAACTAGGGGTGTCATATACAGTGCCCTCCACTATTATTGGCACCCCTGGTAAAGATGAGTAAAAAGGGTTATAAAAAATTCACCATTTGGGGAATTAGCTTAATCTCACACTAAAAAAATGAGAGAAATCCAACCTTTAATGGAATAAATTTAATTATGAGAAAAAAAAATCCCTCATCAAGAAATAATTATTTTTAACAAAACCACATGTGCCACAATTATTGGCACCCCTGCATTTATATACAGAATAAAGTAATCATTTTTAATATTTGGTCGCATATCCTTTGCATGCCATGACTTCCTGATGTCTATGACCCAACAACATCAAAATACTCTTGATATCTTATTTTATGGTACTCTTACAAGCGATACTATAACGTCTCTGCATTTGAATGGATCTCTATGGGAATTGAGGGAGTGGGACTAGATTTAGCTGTAAATTACACTGGAACAGTATGGAACACATGGTTGGCTAAATGACTCTAAGTCCTCAAGGGTCTGACGTATCAAACAAGCCTTAAACCATCACTCTGCTGCCAGAAATACAGTAGATATGGATGGATAACTTGAAGGGTTTCTTCTCCTGACTTATTTTTACATAGAGTTCAATAGGAAAATTTGTCAGGAGAAACAACCCTTAAAGTGATCCATCCATATCTACTGCATATCTGGCAGCAGAGTGATGGTTTGAGGCTCGTTTGATACCTCAGACCCTTGATGACTTACAGCCATTTTACCAACCATGTATTCCATACTGTTCCAGCATAATTTACAGCTAAATCTAGTCCCACCCCCCAATTCCCATAGAGATCCATTCAAATGGAGTCTTTGTTCATCATCAAATGTTCGCACTTCCAGCTGAACCCTTTTGCATATATTGCGGGGAAATTGTTTGAACATGCAGCCCCTGGCAACTTTCTTAACCACATTGACAATGTTTTTGGCATCCTGACATGGTATACAACCCATGTAAAGAGATCTAAATAATATGAATGGTCTCAGACTAGGTAGCGAAGGTTTTCAAACACCTTTGTACTGCATTCACCGGCCTTTATGGATCACATCACAAGTAGACAAAATGGCAAAGTGGTTTCACTCAAACTGAATTTTGATTAACAAATCATTATTTGTAGACAGCATCATACAACATCCTACTTTTTTTGGGAAGCAAGACAATGCTTTTCTTGATGGACAGAATCAAGCATTTTAAAATTCCCGCCAACAATATTCAATGATGTATCAGCATCTTTACTTTGGCCAAGTCCTAAAAAAGTGGCCTGAAGTCCTTAAAAGTTTTCCAATTATTTGGAAACATTTTTCTGTGATAGTTTGACTCATTTTGCTGTTTATTTTAAATGTTAGCATATAAAGCTTTTGTTAATACTGACTAAACATTAGGGTTTCCTGTTCGAACTGATTGCCACTGTGGCAAAGTGAGTCATTAATATTTTCTTAATCTTAAATTATTTCTCTAAGATGTTGAGTTGCTGGCACCCGTGAAGCATAGCTTATTTTCTGCTACCACAAAAACCTGCTGAACGTCTGCATATCTGTCTTTTTTGTGAAGGATAATTTAACAATTTAACGCAGGATTTTACTGAAACACATTGAATGCTCTTGCATTTTTACAGTGGTACAACGGGTGCCTTAAATGTTCTGTAAATATGTTAATTCTATTTGTGACATATAAGCGCTAACGCGTATAACTGATTAATCAGACGTCAAATATGTTTGAGAAAATCTTATACTGAATTGTTTCATTATAACATGAGATGTGATCGTAAACTTCCCCTACAGCCTTGATCAGACAACTGCTTTTGTCTTCCCCGTTTTTTTGCACTGCTGTTTCCAATAAGCCACACCTTTTAAAATCAGCCTTGCAGCAATGCCAGAAGGCACATTGATACCTTGGTGAACATGCATGCGACGTAACACTTAGCAGTTGAAATCCAATGAATCTGCACAGCACCTGCCAAACTTCCGTTTTTTTCCTCCACAGGTGAATCAAAACCCAACTGGACGAGTCTCATATGGAAACTACATATTTTAATTTTAAGAGGTGTCTCTGTTTATGCGTAACTGAATAAATATATACCGAGCTTCTCCCTGTTCAAATATACTCAAGCTTCTTATTTACAGTATTTAGCACGTGTTTTTATAGCCCCGTTTTGTCCCTGGTGCCATAACCAGTGAAAACGAAAGTCCATCAGAGAGACGGCATCAGGCACTGGGCCAGCAGGGAAGAGTGAGGTTTTCCTGCCTGTTTGTACTTTGACCGCGTTAATAAAAGAACAGTAAACAGCAACCACTGTTTTAAAAAAAACTGAAATAGAAAGCTCAGCTGTCTTTCTTTTCCCCTTAGAATGTTTCAACAGTAAAAAATAGACTGATTCCACTTACATGTAGTGCAAAGGCACCACAAAATGAACCCCTCCCCCCTTAACAGGAAACAATAGAAGTAAACAGATTTAATCCTTTGAAGAGTAGGTTTTTTGGAATGTTTTTTTCAAAATTCTAAGTCAGTGTTCTAGAACTCTATTGCTTTACAGGAAGTGATTGTTACATCAGCATTAGAATGTTCAGTTACAAACAAACATTTGTGATCTTACACCTTAAAGGTATACGATTCCTGTAGTCACCTGTAACACTTTAGTGATTTGTTGCAATATAGTGTCAAGGATGGTTTAACTTTACAATGACAATGCTATGAAACACCCAAAACGAACAAATAAAGTTTTGAAGCAGGACAGGCCTTTGAACTGTACTGTAAATGGAGTGTGGCTGAAGGAGCTGAAGGATTGTGATTTTCAAGGGGGTAAAATTACTACCACCTACTGGCGATATAAAGATGTGCACCTTTCAGACTGTTTGGAGGTGAATTTAAAGAAAGCGAAACAAACAGCATAGAGGAGTGACCAGGGATGAGTCCGGCCTTCCAGCCCTGTCTTAGCCTTAAGCCCTCTGTTTCTGCCCTATATGCCAGGGAGGGAGGGAGGAGTGGAAGAGGGGGGGGGGGGGCTCCCACTGCTCAACCCACAAGGCAACACCCGAAATTCTAAAGTGTGCCGAGGCGCAAACTGGGTCAATTAACCTTAATTGGGACAGGAGGCTTTCCTCTTTATTTTTCCCCTGGAACATGGAGAGGGAGCCGCGCTCGGACAGGGCCACCTGCTGGGCCGGGGCAGGCCGATAATGAAGGGAGAACGTTCCGGGCCACTGGAGTGCAGGGGAGAGCCGACGCATTGTGACAGGCACAGGAAATCACAGTGAGCAAGACCAGCCCTTTACCACCCCCACCCCCACATCTCCACGCCTTGCTTCGCTTCCACCACCGCCATTCCTGCCTCGCTACTAACTTTCAAGCTCTGTTAGCTGTTTTTGCTCTGTTGGGATGCTGTCAGTTCAGGATCGCTCTTGTGGTTTTGTACAGCCCCCTTTCTACAAATCATTTAGATAAGCTGCAATAACGTAGCACCCTGGGGCTTCTCCATATTACACTCAGACCTCAACATGTGCCATGCTTAACATCGTAATTCTATAGTTCCTAATCCATTTGCAGTTCTGTTCTCTTCGGTGGGGCATCTGACGCTTCCAACCCAAATGTTTTGAGGTGGCTTGTGCCAGTAGAACTTTGGCAGTTATTTACTTCCAATTTATTAATCAACATTATTGCAGGTTTTTTTAGAATGCAGTTTTTTTTAATACTAAACACATAAACTTTAAAGTGCAAAAAGTCTCTAGGCAAACATCACAAATCTAAAATCCATTATCATTTAGGAGCATGCTCAGATAAGGGATTGGTGATCTCCTGTGGGTAACAGTGAAGAGGAAATGTCCTTTAGCGCATTAGCACGTTACCCCCGTCCGCACACGCTTTGGCCTATTTTTAAGGCGTGATTAGAGAGAGGCCGGGCATGGCGAGCACAGCGTGCGCTGGCAGGGCAGGCCGAAGCTCCCAGAGCGTTCCCCGCACTTCTGGACCCCAGCCAGGCCCCTGGCCCTGAGCTCTCTTGCCTGCACTCACCAGGGCTTTCCCGGTCGGCGCGTGTGTGCCAAAACCACGGCACGTGTGCCAAACCCGCACAGAGATCACTTCTCATGAATCGCTATTTGGGATGTTGGCGATTTACAAATCTAGGCCTCCCACTCATTGTAAGTTGCTCTGGATAAAAGTGTCAGGTAAAAGCCTAAAATATAATGTATTGTAATTGTAGATCAGAGTGATACAATTGAGGTGCAGGGTGCAGGGGGCAGGGAGGCAGGGCAAAAAGGAGGAGGGGGGGGGGTGTGTCACTCCTCTCAACTGGCATGCTCCTTTGAACCCTTTGAGGTATAAGATCACAAATATGTGATTAGACTATTCTTAACTGAACATTCCAATGCCAATGTAACAATCACTACTGGTAATTGAAAGCAAGTTCTAGAACACTTAGAATTTTGAAGAAAAAAAAAGAAGCCTACTCTCTTAGGGTTAATCAGAAATCAGAAGGCACCCTGCAGCAATGCTCATCTGTGAGTTCCCGCTCACCCTCAGTCTCCCCTTCAGGCATCGGCGGGGAAAAGGAACCGCAGGAAGAGGGGAAGCAGCAAAGCAGCTTGGGAAACGGGTCGTGTTTTATTCTTCTCCTCCTTTTCAAGGAAGCCGGGCTGGCCCCAACCGGCGACAAGGAATGAAAAGAAAAGAGGAAGATTTTAAAAAAAGGGGCCGCCCCCCTCAGATTCAGACACAGGGTCAGCATACAGGAGCAGATCGATACCCCTCCAGAAACAAGAAGAGGTGTCAGACAAGAATTTGGGAGACGTTAAAAGTGACGAGAAGAGAACGCAGTCAGAGGAGCTGAACAATGTGCTCCTTGCCTTGCTGACAGATGGCAGGGAGAAAGTTTCTTGGAGTGCACCCAGCTCTTAATTACTCCTCTCTGAATGGAGGGGGGTTGACTCATTAGCAGAGGAGCCAGCCAGCACGGGATCTCTGGGCTAGGGATTGACAAGATTTCCACAGGACCTTAATTGCACAAATTGCTGGAACTCCATCGCCGCGGTAACACTTCACCACACAAAGCCTGCTCCAGAGGGGCGCGGACAGGAGGCGGGAGGGGTCTCACAGAGTGGACCCTAAAACACCACTGCAGCTCCGCGGGTCTGAATGAAGACTGCCAGTCCCAGAAAAGGGCATTACAGGAACTAGACTTATGTGTTAAATAACTGAAACTTTGATTTAAAACTGTTCAAAAGTGCTCTTATCTAAAAAATAAACTGCCACTCTTTTTTATTTTTTGTGTACGCACACTTGGCAAGAAACAATGCAGTATTTAAATTTAACAAAAGGCTTCTATATCAAATTTCAACAGCTGAATTAATTTTGGACGAAAAAAAATGTGTTTGTTTTTCATAGGTTGCCATACACGCAAGTATTTCCACATGTTTCAAATAAAAATTGAGTGTTTCAAATACAATTTCAAAAACAAATTTAAGTGTTAGACATGTGGGAAAGGGGAGTAATTCACTGTGCTTCAAAGTCAAAACCACACAATTGTATAAACCTCCTGGATCAACTGAAGCTCAAGCAATCGGATGCCCCCATTCCTTGATGCCTTTCTAATAATTGGTTGAATAATTTGATGCATTTTCAGTTCATGCGGCTTGTGTTTTATTAAAGAACAAAAACAGAATTTAGCCATGGCCTTCGTAAACTGCAATTATGTTATTAATGTGATTCAATTGTTACATTTTTTTTAAAATTGCTAAAATATCACCACATACTTTCCACAACATCATTTCATGATGAATATTTAGTCCATATTTCTCAGTTGATTGGGTGATGAAACTTGTGTGGTGAAGCCTGTTAAAACAATTTTTTTATTTGTAGCCTATGTTGTAACATAATAAATAAATGGTGAACTTTTCAAGTCTCACCATTCTGAAGAATAACCACCTTGTGGTCAAAGTGAAAAATAGCGACCAATTAGCAAATTGTGTTTGAGTATTCATGAAACCAACTACATTTAATCTGTGATTTGGAAAGTTTTACCAGTAAATGCTTGCATGTCATTTACTCTACATCGCTCCATCAAAAGTCCCACTGTTGAGAGCTGGGGAAATTCCGGTTGTTTACACTCGTCAGTATAAACCCAGTTTCTTTTTTCATGTGTAGTTCTATGCAGTGACATCCGTGATTTACAACAAACTAATTACAAAGCAACCGCCCCTTCCTAATCCAAGACTAAACACAAACTTCCTGTTCAGCTTCTCTTCCGGCCTTTTCAGCTGAGTTTCTGGGGGCAGAGAGGTTATCTGATTGTGGTGAAAAGCAGGCTGGGAAGGGGACTTTCAGGTGGCAGAGGAGCCTGTTTGGGCCCTCGGGATTCCAGGTTTCTGTCAATGTCCTCAAATCTGTCAACGCTACTAAAGTTTTCAAACAGTTGCTCAACACACTTAACCTTTCCCAAGGTTGTTTCCTACAATACATTTCTCAGTTGACAGCCAGATTTTAACCAAATATTTGACTGCAGACTAACACTACAGTCGTTAAAAATTCAGAATTCTTTTTTGATTATGTGTGAGAAGAGCCAATGTTTGCAGTGTCCAGGCTCAGATCTGGCTAATGTTAGTTATTGTCTGTGGTTCATTCTTAAACAGATTTTCCCCTTCTCTTTCCTCAAAAGAACAAAACATAACTGACACCACAATAGCAGAGTAGCAAAACAGTACCCATTTTATGCTTCTGTGGCTAGTGTCTTAGGAAGTTTCATTGTGGAATATAACGATAATATTTCCTACAAAAAATGAAATAATTTATGAAATTATATATATGAAATTAATGAAAGAACCGATTATCACAGCATGTCACAAGAGAATATATATACGTAAAATATATTAAATTCAGTTTACAGTGATGTGAAAGAGAAAGTACACCCTCTTTCAAGTCTATGGTTCTACACATTAGGACATACCTATCTAACATAACAAACAGATTTTACTTTGTCATTATTATTTATTCAACCAAAAATAAGTCAAAATGTATATTACAATAATATTAATTTCATTTCTTTATTTGTGTATTTATTTGGGGGCAAATGACATTGATGCATTGTATAATGCAAATGCTAATTTAAAAGAAAGAAAGGTGAAGAAGACCAGTTAAAATGGGTCAACTGCCAATATTTGTAAGGTTTATTTATCACTATTAATAATTAAAATTAAAATCTCAATTTCAACTGATTAAAGTAGCTTCCAGTAAAACTCACCAATATAAAATGCTGACTGAAAAAGGGTGTGTGTACTCGCTTGGAGCTGCCATTGAAAGAATGAACATTCTTCACAATTTCACAACACTTTCTGTTCTATATTAGGACTATATTAATGTGATCAAATCAGGGAATACCTGGAGCAAGTCTCCAGCAAACACCCTTTTTCATATTTAAGCTGTTCATGACTTACTCAGGCCAGTGAAGATCTCATATGACAGGACCAGTCACTCATTTCCCAGCCAGGTAAAAAGTCTCAAAATATAGGTGTGACAATATTGAAGCATTTCCAAAATAAATTTAACAAGCAGATAGAAGTACAATGTCACACAAGCAGGGAGGTTTGGAGGTTTGTACATTACCTAGCAGTATCTAAAATAATAAACAAGTGTCCTCATATATGCATACAGGACTCCTGTGGGTGTTTACTGTTGCTCTGTGCAGTAGTTTTCTTTCAGTCTCTTGCCATTGAATGTAACTGGCAAGCCAGACGATTGGCCAATATTGTGACTGAACCGGTTTTTTGGGTATGTTCAGAAATTCTGATGTGGATATTTCTTTATTTTTGTTTGGGGGCGGGATCAGCTTTTATTGGTTAAGAAGGCTATCATTCTCCCTGCAATTATTTGTCATTCCAAAATCAAGTCTTACTGAAAAAGATGCAGTATGGCTCAATACAGTTCCATTGAAGCCTTCTTCCTGCCCATAAATAACACACACAGTGAGTTGGCATTCATTTTAAATTATTAAAATTTAAAGCATTGAACTTGGTAAAGTAATCTAAGAAATGAATAAAGTAAGTCAACAGCTATACCATTACCTGCATCATGAGCATGGCTCTTCCACAAATTTGCCTTTCACCCCAACCTGTCAACCACTTGATTTACTAAATACTCTTATAACAAATCTTTGGTTTGATTCTAAAATTAGGGAGACACATTTGACCATTGTCCAACAGGCTACACAGTGCCATAACGTACATGCAGAGTTCCATCAAAGATGGCCTATACCTGAGCTGCCTAACAAAATAGATTAAACGTGGTGCACACTTTATTTGGCTATTCTAACTGATGCATACAGTGAGCACCATAATTCATTGGACAGCGACACATTTTTTGTTATTTTGGTTCTGTACTCTAGCACCTTGAGTTTGAAAGGATACAACCCTTAAAGTGATCCATCCGTATCTACTGCATATCTGGCAGCAGAGTGATGGTTTGAGGCTCGTTGATACCTCAGACCCTTGATGACTTACAACCATGTATTCCATACTGTTCCAGCATAATTACATAATTCAGCTATAACTAGTCCCACCCCCCAATTCCTATAGAGATCCATTCAAATGCACAGAAGTTATAGTATTGCTTGTAAGAGTACCAGAAAATAAGATATCAAGAGTCTTTTGATGTTGTTAGATCACAGACATCAGGAAGTCATGGCATGCAAAGGATATGCGACCAACTATTAAAAATGATTACTTTATTCTACATTATGTTAAACTGTTCAATATTTTTTGATGCCCGAAAATGGGGGGGGGGGGGGGGGGGACTATGTACAAAAGGTTCTATAATTTCTAAACGGTTCATCCGATATGGATGAAAATACCATCAAATTAAAGCTGCACTTCAACCTCATTGTCATTGTATCCTTTAAAACTCAAAGTGCTAGAGTACAGAACCAAAATAACAAAAAATATGTCACTGTCCAATGAACTATGGTGCTCACTGTATGTGTTAGCAACTGCTAAGTGATATAAAATTAGGCACCTTCTTATTCAGATCTTGACTAAAAAACCCTTTATGTCCATTTTCTTTTATTAATGACATGGTAATTTGGTCACCTGCAAACCCAACTTGACGAACAAACATTATCATGTAGTAATGATTGGGTTAGTGTGGGTGTGCAGAAAGCTAGCCACAATGCTAGCTAGAAAGCTAACTTTAGCTGTGTAGTCAGATTATTTTCACCAAGAAACATATTAACCGTTATTTTACTAGCTTACATGCAAACTAATAAACTATTATTGGGAATTAAGGGTTTTCAGACCGCTAATGTTTCTAAATTTCTAACACAAATTGCACTTTTGTTGCAAAAATCACAGCTGAAAAGAAACCAACTACAGAATCTCAGGGCGTTCAATTAGCAAGTTAGCTTGTTTCCTTGATGTTTTAGTTTTGGAGGTGTCGACAGGTAAGGGTACACAGGGACAGCTCTTACTAGCACTACCTTGTTGGAAAGAATGTATAGTGATTTGGTCACGTGTCTAATAAAACTGTCTAATAAAAAAAAGTGACTGTCCAATAAAAACAAAATGATGAACAAGCCCCAGATAAGAGACTGACAGAGGGCAGTCAATTAAATGTGCTAATGTACACTCCCCCAACTACTTCTGGGAACCCAAACCATACTCGAGTTCCCACACTTATAAAAGAAATGCCTGCGTACTGAGAAGCAGTGTGTCACTGCAGTGGTGGCCAGATGGTATCCATTAATGTTTGTTCCTCATTGATTGCAACTTCAAGTTCTTGAGTTATTCAGTAGATAGTTATTCGTATTATTAGTCCTGGCCTCCACGGTTTAGGAATGTTAACATATAAAAAGTAGACGAAGACACATTTTGCCACTAGACAAAGGGATATGTTTGGATTAGTCTTTGTGTGTCAGTCTGAATAAAACTGTTTTTGCACTAATGTTAACAAAGTGAGAGAACTTATTTCACTCTCGTGACATCAATTCTACCTTACAAACTGGAGAGGCGATAACTATGCTGTTAAAGCCAAAATCTCAATTAAGAGGCACCCAGTGAGATTTTATGAGAAAATAAAATCAGGTTATGGCATTTAGTTGAACACATGAAGCATATATAAATATATAATTCTACAGACTATCATTCAGAGAACAGCTGTGGGTGTCTTACAAAAAAAGTCTTAATTACTGCCATTCAAATTGTTATTTGTGACAATGAATCCAGCCTTCTTGCATCTCTGCTGTGGCTATTGTCCAAAGTGGTTATCTGTTCATAGAAAGTCAGTCATTTAGCATGGTGTAATGGATAAAGGTCAACCCGTCACATATTGGATAAGGACACATGTTGGAGTTGTGGGGAGTGAAATTGCAGATGTTCTAAATGAACACTAATCACCCATCATGACATTTTGGGTGAGCTTGTTTATGGATGCCTGGTACCCTCATGGCCATATGACGGAAGGAAATGACATCGAAAGATGTGACATCGCCTTTTGTCCGGCGCTGCATCAGAACGGGCATGTTGGCAGCCTCCCGCTGTGACAGCCTGATTGAAAACAAGTGAAAGCTCCGGCCAGCTGCCATGTCACCAACCAACCGGGGGCCCCTAATCGAGCGTGCCGAGCATCTCATCACTCACTAGCGGCCCCTGCCGATCGATTGGGCGCCTGCAGGTCCATCTTTTAAGCTACACGTGAAGTGTCTGTCTTCCTCCAACTCATGCACTAATCTCTTCATGACACTTTGTTTCAGCTCGGGCAAATAGCCCCACCCCAGAGATCCTGAGGGGGCGGAAACAAGCTTTGATCGTGGGCCAATCCATGACATTCAGAGCATCAGCATCCACAGGATGCCTTTGGCCTAGTATATCCATAATCAGATCAAAAACGTCTACGACGTAAAAAAAGCCAAGTTACTCACATATAGCCTACATAGCGCTGTCCATAAGTTCTTAATTCCAACTTGCAAAAACTAGGCCTGCCTTTAAAAGTCTTGATATCAAAATGTGGCCAAGTTACAACTAACAATATTGCCTATCGTAGCTCACACTAAATAAACTAGCTCTATTCCAAAGCAATGCTATCCAAACTTTCCTAAATTATTTAATGCAACTTGGCCCTGTGTTTCTTCATCTTACCATCTCAAGAGAATGTGGTCAATGAAACTGTATGTGCCACATCAAACTGCAAAATGAAAATAATTTATAGTGGAAATACTCTGATTCAGATGTGTTACACTTGGAAATTAAACAGAAAAATGACTACACTATAGGGCATGTTTGAACAATTGTCTGCATCCACTGCTTTGGGTCTATGAAAAGCACAGAATGAATAAAATGTATTATTATTATTATTATTATTATGTATTTACTGATTTATATATTTGAATTTCTATCAAAACCTGTGTGGTCCTACAGAGCATATATATCCTTGTGTTCACAAAATTCTGTTTGCAAATATCATAAATACTATTATGTTAAGAAAATTGGTACTATTACTTATTTGCCACCATCTGACCCACAAACATGTCTGGATACTTTTGTAAAAATGCTTTATGTACGCTATTTTCTAGGTAAAAATATTACTCATTTTTATCTGCATTTATTTATTCATCACCCCTGTCTCTATTGTACATGATGTTTCTTCATATAAATGTCTGTTTGTGAATTGTAAAGAATGCTGTAGCAGCAGTTAACATTTTAAAACCTATACATTTTCTAAAGTAAACTTGCCAACAAAGTACAACCATATCCTTTCTGGAGTGTAATTATTCATCAACTGTTAAAAACATTCATCGAAATCATATGTTGTTCCATGAGGCACAATCTCTTCACATGCAAAGATGAAGAAACACAGGGCCAAGTTGCATTAAATAATTTAGGAAAGTTTGGATAGCATTGCTTTGGAATAGAGCTAGTTTATTTAGTGTGAGCTACGATAGGCAATATTGTTAGTTGTAACTTGGCCACATTTTGATATCAAGACTTTTAAAGGCAGGCCTAGTTTTTGCAAGTTGGAATTAAGAACTTATGGACAGCGCTGTGTAGGCTATGCGTGAGTAACTTGGCTTTTTTTTTAACGTCGTAGACGTTTTTGATCTGATATATATATATACGTATAAATAAACTTTAAATAAAGTTAATCAGTCATTGCCAAGTGCCAAGTAATCAGGTATCTTCCAAACATGATTATGAGGAGAAAAAAAACAACACAGATGTGAAAGTGAAAGCAGATGACCTGTGACATCACACCGGTTGATAAGATCAGTTGCTCTGGTGGTTGAAGGATGGGTTTACTGGAAAGCTTACAACCAGAAAGAATGCCGAGCAGAAGGCAAAACTGGCGAGAGAACAAGAGACTTTGCACCCCATCTTTTCTTGCTGTTTTAATTTTTACTATTTAAACTTCAAAGGTTGTCTAATACATCTAATAAGCTACTACATAAACAGAGGGCCCGGTATGGTAATTTTCAATCTATATATAAATATTTAACGTTCCCATTACTATTCTTTGTACAGCTGGAAATTTACGAGAACAATTTAAATTAACCTTGCTCAAGGTAACAGATTCAGAGTCCAGTGCTCTGATGACCATGATGCGTGCTTAGTGCAATGATTCGAGAGTGTTCCCCACCATATTACACCTAAACTGAGAAGCTAATCTCTGCAAAAACAGCCATCATAAAGATAACCGGCAGAAGTGGGAGGAAGTACAACAATCGAGAACAAACAAAAAGCAAATCTAAACAGAGGAGGCGTGTTCCCACCGTTTAAAGGAACTGGCTCATAAGTACAGCTACTTATGAGTCAGCTCCATTCACAGGTCACCTTACACAAAACAAGTCTCTTTGATCACGATGAAAGAAACGAGACACACTGACTGCACGTTTATCAGTGTGCATAGTTTTGAATTGTGAATAATAATAATAATATATAGAAACTTTAATTTTACAGTGAAAATCTGAAAGGGTGACTATTGTGACTATTTTGTTGAATGTTAACTCCAAATGTATCCCAAATACCTCAGAAAATGACAGACCATCCCAAAGTGCATTATATTACATTACAGTGATGAGGCAGTCATGTGTATAAGGAGGAATGTACAGTAGTGGAGAACATGGGTGTTACTCTCAGGAATACAGAAATGCAATATCAACAAGGAAGGAGCGGCAGTATTCCAGACGGGAGATGCATGGTGGTTTGCCTTTTCGGTCTGCCGTTCTCCCAGTTGGACTGCTGGTCTTGGGTGATTTTAGTTTCCTGCTTGGTAGACAAAGTGAGCCAAATGCATTTCTGTGCTAAAGGTGGTCATCTGCCAGGGATCACAGGTAGTGAGTCACACTTTCTACCTGCCTCTTATTTCTGGCTGGTTGAGACTTAATATTATGCATGCCTCGTTACTCATTTCATGGGATTCCAACAGCAAAAAATACGTCTATATTTATGGTTATTTATTAACTTGGATGACGCGTCTACCAAGGCTGACAAAGTCCATCGCAGCATAAAGCAAAACAATAAGACATCACAAGAGCTGAAGAACCACAGGCATAGGTTGGTAACAAATAAGTAACAAATCCATAAAGGGTGAAGCTAAACCAGACCAATAAAAATGTCTATTACATGCAAGCATATAACCTATCAATAAATCAATCAATCAGTCAGTATATCACTCAATCGTTATTGTCTGATTGATTGACAATTCATTGTGCAGCCTAGTTAAAAAATAACAACATTAAACAATAAACAGATGTAAAACAGAGCTACAGTTACATTAGATTCAATTAGATGATGCTCTTATCCAGAGCGACCTACAATGTAAGAGAACATAAGCCCTAACCTAGCAGAGTTACTAAATGCAATAAGGGAAGTCCACACATTAAGCAACGGTTAACCAAATTTTGTATTTAAATAATCAAGAAAAATAAGGGCATGAGGTATGCAGTGCAGGTGTTGGGGGAGGGGTCAGTGACAATGGCATGGAGTGAGCAGGTGTGGATTGGTGCCAGAACCAAAAGGGAAAACCAAACCAAAATGGTGCCCGGGTACCAACCTTGCAGATGCAAGGTTTGAGCACTGGGGAAGAATAGCCTTTATAGACTTCCCCACAGGTGCGAGCAATTTTCAATTAGGGTGAGGCAGAGCACCTTAGAGCAGTCTTAGAAAGTCGTAGAGTACGCAAAAACTTTTCAAATTGCAGTATACTTCAAACACCCGGATGACACACTTACTTCCGGGGTTTCGCTGAGTACATTCGGTAGCACACTTTCCAAGAAGTACATGAACATTTTGGTCACATAAATATGACGTGAAGCTTCATTTTAAAAAAATGAGGTGCAGGTTCACTGACATTTTCCTTCAAATACAACAAAAACAACACGTGACATGGCAGAGCAAGAGTGGGGTGCAGGGTTGCCAGATCTTGTAAGACTCTCCAGCCAAATGACGACTCAAAACTAGCCCAAATTATAGGCTATTTTTAACCGAAACCAACGTATTTTAAATATAAATCATCATGGTTTTACTTTTTAAAATAAGTGCGTGCTTTGCGACTTTTCATTTTTACCTGTGACTGCACTTTGAAAGTGCCCCAATTTAGCTGTAAAACCGCGGACATGGCAACACTGGTGGGACGTCTTCTGACCTGCTTACGACACTTCCACAGTGCGGTTGGACAATAGTATGGCGGATATTTTTTTCGGACTGCTAAACAGTGCACATTAAACAGCACACTTCTGCCAGTGCACTGTTCGCAGGAGACAGGGCGCAGTAGATAGGGCTCTGATTCGGACACAGCCTTAGACAGATGACCAGGGCCCTCATACTTTTGTTAGTTTTTGGGACAAGGGGAGGTTTTTCTGTTACTTTAAAATTTGGCACTGTAGGCTACTGTCATGTAAGTTATTTAGAATATATTTAGTTTTGCAGAATATGTACTACGCATATAAGCAAGACAGTTTCATTCCAGTAACTTGTTTATTACCCAATGAATTTAATGAATGTACTTGTTGACTAAAGAACCACAGAACCAGAACTGGTCAGATTAATATCTCAGATTGACAGAAGCTGTTGCAGTTTTTATGCACTTCTGTAGTCCGGAGGTTAACTAAGATACATACAGCTTACCTGTTGTCATCAGTGAGGAAGGCACCTGTACATTTAGCAGTGTTTAAACTCAAAATGCCAACATGTGAGAAATACTGTACTTTATTAATATTTCAATGGAACCATCAAAATTATTTATTCATTTAATTAAAAAATGTATTTCCTCCAAATCAAGGGTTCACAATTAATGGCATCCATAAAGATTATTGTAAATAATCTACCAAAATTAAACCAGGAATACAATTCCACTTATTTAAGTTTATCTAAGTCTTAAGGAACTATATTGTGTCATTACATCACTTCCTGTTTCACTAGAATGAGGTAACACACATGCAATATCCCTTTGTCATCCAGCACCATGAAGAAAACAAAAGAACTGGCAGTGCAAAAGAGAGAGATGGCCATAGACCTTCATAAATCTGGTAATGGCTACAAGAAGATCCACAAAACGATTGAAAATACCACTGAGCACCGTCAGGGCAATCGTTCAAAAATTGAAAAGATATAAAAACTTGACAGGTAAAGGATGCAAACACATTTTACCCCCCATGATAGGGAGGAGCTGAGGCAGAGGATGTTGAGAGAAGCAAAAAAATCCCCAAGAATCACTGTGAAAGAATTGCAGGCCTTGGTGTCATCTTAGGGTCACCAGGTTTCAAAAAGCACCATCAGACACCACCTCCACAACCACTGGCTCTTTGGAAGGGTTGTCAGAAGAAAATCTTTTCTGATCCCAAGACACAGAAGTGAGCACTTAGAGTTTGCCAAACTTTCATTTAAATTATGACTAGACGAAGGTGCTGTGGTCAGATGAGCCCAAAATTGGTCAGATACAGCATCGACATGTTTGGGGTTGAAACAGAGATGCATACAGGGAGAGGCATCATACCCACGGTGAAATATGGTGGTCGTTCAGTGATGTTTTGGGGTCCAGGGGGACTGGTTACGATCAATGGCATAATGGATTCCACCAAGTATCAGGAAATTTTGGCTGACAATCTGGTTGCCTCTACCAGAAGGCTGAGACTTAGCCACAGGTTTACTTTCCAGCAAGACTATGACCAAAAGAATAATTTTGAGGGTATTTTCATCCATATATAGTAATTATAGAACCTTTTGTACATTACTTGTATTGTTTCTTCTCCTGACTTATTTCTCCATAGAGTTCAATAGGAAAATTTGTCAGGAGAAACAACCCTTAAAGTTATTCACCCATATCTGGCAGCAGAGTGATGGTTTGAGGCTCGTTTGATACCTCAGACCCTTGATGACTTACAGCCATTTCGCCAACCATGTATTCCATACTGTTCCAGCATAATTTACAGCTAAATCTAGTCCCACCCCCAAATTCCCATAGAGATCCATTCAAATGCAGAGAAGTTATAGTATTGCTTGTAAGAGTACCAGGAAATAAGATATCAAGAGTCTTTTGATATTGTTGAGTCACAGACATCAGGAAGTCATGGCATGCAAAGGATATGCAACCAAATATGAAAAATTATTACTTTATTCTACATTATATTAAACTGTCCAATATGTTTAGATGCCCGAAAATGGGGGGGACTATGTACAAAAGGTTCTATCATTTCTAAACGGTTCATCCGATATGGATGACAATACCCTCAAATTAAAGCTGACAGTCTGCGCTTCAATTGTCATTGTCATTGTATCCTTTCAAACTCAAAGTGCTAGAATACAGAACCAAAATAACAAAAAATGCACCACTGTCCAATGAAGTATGGTGCTCACTGTATATCTGTACTTCAGTACAGATTTATTTATTTTTTAAATTTTTTATTTTTTATTTTTTCTCTTACTGTATTGTATTACGTGTACTGTTTTTGTAACCTACTGTTTATTGACCTGTACAGCACTTTGGTCGACCGTTGGTTGTTTTAAATGTGCTCTATAAATAAAGTTTGAGTTGAGAGTAAGAAAATCCTGCAGTAAGATGACGCAGCTGTTCTTTGTGAGGGTTGTAAGGAGGTAAGACGAGAACTGCTTTTCATTGTCTGAGATGTTTCCACCTACCAAGAAAATTCCCCCTAAACTGTAGAACTTGATTCATGATCTTGCCAAGTCATAAGTAACCCGGTCAATGTTTGGAGCCGCAAAAAAAAAAAAAAGATTTCACAATGTGCTAGCATGTCATCTATTATGGAAGCATTTTTGGCAGGGAAAAATAGTGGGGAATCTTCTCATTTTCTATTGCCTGAGTTTACTAGAAAATAGCCAGAGTCAGGGTAGGAAAAAAGTGTTAGCTATATTTTATCAGATAGTGTGGGTTGGGGTGGGGGGTGGGGTAGTTAGTGGGAGTCTTAATAGACTTCCCAATTTGGCCTACAGTTTTTCAGACAGTACACACAACACAGCTGTCCTGTGTCTGGTCCTCTTAGATTTACTTATTTACCGACAACAGACCAGCCTTCACAGCCCAGTAAAATGAAACATAGGGTAATATATCAAGATAAAGTATATTTTCTCTCTCAGAAAATAAATTGCAACACTTCCCAATATAGCCTATGGATAAACGCACAATTAATTGTCGCTTTCAGATATTGCTAGAAATTTGTAAAAATACACTGCTGCAAAATATATTTATCATAAAACTTTCCAAAACGTCCATATATTTACAAAACATTAAAGTTGATTCAATTCCTTTGAGGATTTACAGAACCTTGGGTTACCGTCAGTTGTGGTATGTTTTGCAGGGAATGCTTATGCTAATGCATAATTCTCACCCATTGCCAATTATGAATGGGCTTTTATTATCATCTGGTAAGCCACCACCCCTGTGTCTCCAGGATGAATTTGTGTAGATGTAGGTAGGAGTGTCACATTCTGCTTGAGTGGCCTTCATTCAATAGGAAATCTGCAGCACATGACAACAGTCAGAGAGGCATTGGTTCTCAGAAGATTCCCTCCCCAAAAACTCCAAAAATTTTCTTTTTCCCCATGTGATCCAGGAACAATGCGGACTCATGTTAGCAGTTTCAGTATGTCATCATCAATCTCATGAGCCAAAGGAAGTTAAGGCAGGGAATTCACTGAATTTCTAGAAACATGTTGAGCATGATTCCCAAACTGATTATCTACGTCCAAGTTTTGTAATTTAGCATTTTCAGCACATAGCCATTCTTTTTAAACTTATTCAGGTAACAGTTTCTCACTTTCTTCCAAATCAAAGATTTCTTCCTAGTCTAAATGATTTCTATCCACTTAAATCCACTTAAAGATAGGGAATTTTCTACTTTTTCCTCCGTTAAGCACTCGGATAGCTGGTTCGCTAATTTGCTAATTGACTCACTGCTGAGGGGGCTATTACAAGTCAGCAGTGTCAGCCGTCCCTGTAGCCTTTCCGAGTCTGTGTCCGTTTGTTTCTTTGTACAACGTCTTTGTGACAGTTCTCTGTAATACAAATAAAATTTAATTGAACTTAAATGTCTGACAAAAGACAGAAATTAGTCCTTCACAAGTTTGTAATTCTCCCAAATTAGCTTTAACCATTGATTCCAGTACAGTTCTCATATGCATGTTTCACTACAGCAGGGAGCAAACCTGATTGAATGCTATTTACTATCTCAGATCTACTCTGGCATGTGGGCACCACTGCAAGCAATCTCAGATTTTACTGAAAATGGCCTACAGTTTGCACACTAAATAAATGAACTATTCTTTAGATGAAAGTAAGTTAATTACATGACAAATTTCCACTTTAATATAGGGATGTGAGTGTGTCCAACTAAATGTGATTGGTTTCATTAAATATAATAAAATCACATAAATCCAACATATTTGAAGTACATACGTAGCTCTAGCATAAGATGGCTGATTTGGTCTAATGTAATTTAAACTGGTTATCTCAACCTGGATGAATCCAGTTTTTTTATCTAAGCCTACTGCATTTAGATAAATAAATTGGATGCAGGTCATGCACCAACCTGAGGTGCGTTCAAATTCAGCAAACAAGGCGAACGTTTGCAAACTATTTCAAACTTTTTTCTGTTAGCTTTGTGTTCGCCGCAAACGTTTGCAAACATAAGCGAATGGTCTGAAAAGGTAGCCTAGTTTGCGGCGAACAAAAATGGACGCTGGACTGAGGGAAATGTGTTCCCATGGAGATTTCAATTGAAGATACCGGTAATGCAAACAATTTGGAACGTTCTTAAAAAGCCGCTCAAATTGAACCGTTCAAAGAAAACATGTTTGCCACGCACGTTCGGCTCTGTTCGCTGAATTTGAACACACCTCTGGTCTCACAGCCCATTCGTATCTATTCTACGAAATTCCAGTCCCCGAAAATTCGTACTTATTTTACGAATCAGAGATTACACACCATGTGACTTTACGATTTTCTCAGATGAATTACGAGACAAAACGGAGATCCACCATTTTTATTTCACGGTCAAATAAAGCGAATGGGTAAGTTGCTGGTATTGTACTTATAGTTTATACTTATCGTTATAGTACATTCATAGAATACCTTTCTTATTTCGTAATTGTATTTTAATGCAATATGATGTATAATTCTCGAGCTTCTTCGTCTCTGCTTTATCTGTGTGGGTTGCTATTTATAGGCTAGTCTTGTAGGCTATTACTTGCATTATACTAGCTGAAGTTAGCTAGGTCTGTTCAGATCAGTGCATACTGCATAGGCTGCAATATGATTATTAATCATTACATTACATTCATTTAGCAGACGCTTTTATCCAAAGCGACGTACAGTAAGTGCATACAGAGACATCATCAAGATCACTACAGAACAGACAAAGCACATCCTTCCCATAATGTAGCAGCTATCCCTAGCAATGAACGTCGACTGTAGTTCACAGTAAGCTGTGGGCAAATCAGCAACACCACACTTCCATTCCAAATACTATTACAACCGATAATAAACAGACAGGAAAACACAGGGAACTAGTAAACCGGGAACTGATATTCCTAGGTGAGGATATCAGTCAAGGTGGAGTCTGAAGAGGTGTGTCTTCAGGCCTCAACGGAATGCAGGCAGGGTTGGAGTAGAACGTAGGGGAATGGGAAGTTCATTCCACCACTGAGGAGCTAATGTGGTTAATCGATTTAGCTTGTGAGCTAGCCATCAGAGCGTGTCGTTTTCGGTTCTTTTGAGACGTATAACATGAGAAAACCGAGCATATCTGTAATGGAAACAACCGCGTCTCCCCGTTAACTTCTGTAATGAATTGCGATTCCCGTGTTTCTGTGCGCTGTCTGTGTGTATTGCCCATAGAGTACTCAAGTGAGTACGTCAGTCATGGGCGGATTCTGGTTTCGGAAGTAAATTCCCTATGGAAAATAGAATGGGCTTCGGAGACTACCGACTATTTCATGAAATCTGGTTCATAGAATGAGCCGAAACGTTCCTGGATTAGCCTGTGTGGTACAAGCATGTAGACCATATATCGCATGTTCCAATTTTTATTTTTTAAAGTAATCCATTAATGATTGTAGTTCGACTTGTAGTCCACTTTAACGGACTGCATATCCAGTACTGCAACGCACGGGTGGTTCTCGACCAATAAGATATCATCATCTCGTCTGTCTGCTCTGTGGCAGATGGGAGTAGGCTCGTGCCGCTCAATACAAGCTAACGTTAGCTTGCTAAGTAGAGAAGCGCGCCCGACAAGGTCAGAAACCATGCTACGGTTAACCACATGAAGCAATTCTAGCTTTAAGTCCTTCAAGCTAGCTAGCTAACGTTAGAAAAAAGTGTTTAAAAACAGAACTGTGTGCTACTGCTGGCTAACGTTATATGAAAACGTCAGGAGATAAGGCTGCTCGTTTGGAGGGAATTATGGGACGTGTAGTTTTTCGCTGGGATGTTCACAAACAAAATACTAAAACGTAAAATATACTCGAAGCTGGTCCAGAAAAACGACATAGTTTGCGAACGGGCGTTATATTGAACAATCCGGGAAATTGACGGTAAGACATAATCAGTGGAAATGATTTGCTTTAGATAATGTCTACGCTCTAAATGAATGGGGAATTTACTTCCGAAACCAGCGTGACGTAGTCACTTGAGTACTCTATAGACTGCCGAGACGTGACGGGTTGACCACTGAATCGGCTTCGTGCCCCAATGAGCAGGTCCCATAGGAATCCATGGAACCGGTAAGCGGAAGCTGCCTCCAGTTCTTTTTTTTTTTTATCTCGATGGTTGAACTTCATTCATAAAACCAACAAAAAAAGTCTGCCAGTCTGCAAATAACATGATTCCTAAATGCTATATGCAAATCCCATATGCAAAAGGTCTGTAAAAATCTTATAAAAATCACGTGCCATATACAAAACTTAAATAAAATAAATATGTGGTAGAGAGCTAGCATATACATTTCATGCTAAAATTAAATAGTTCCCTAATACATGGTACTCCTTATAAAAAAAACATTGAGAGATTGTATAAGAATTGTATAGAAATATATAATATAATAGGCTACTAATCAACATGATTTTTTATAAAAAACTTTGCAAGTATGATCATATATGATTTTTACAGACCTTTTGCATATGGGATTACCTTCGTAAGCATTTAGGAATCCTGATATTTGCAGACTGGCAGACTTTTTTTTGTTGTTGTTAGTTTAAGCCTACACAATCTCTCAAGCATGGTACACAGCAGATATAGAATGTACAAAATACGCACTGTTGTTATTTATAATAATAATAATAATGCAATTTTATTTAAAGCTTTTTTTTACAGCAAAATCCTATTACACATTTAAAGTAAAATATATAAAAACAATGGATAAATAAAACAAAGGACTTATTAAAATGAACATGAAAAAAATTCTCAAATCCAGAAGCTTGAGAAGCAATGCAATAATAATGGTATACAATGTAATTCAGTAATTAGACTATCAGTTTCCTTTTCAATTTAGAATTAAACTAATTTTGTAGGCTGATAACAACAACGATAATTTTCCATGCCAAATAAGCGTTCACGCGCGGCTCTCAAGCCTACAATACTTCGGCATAACCACCAGGTAATGTGCGTATGTCAAGTGAAGACCTGACGTGGAGCTACGACCATTTCCACGGTCAAATGGAGTCACGTTGAAATTTTATAAATCACTACTTTGTCGTGATTTTTTACGTGCGCCACACGTAAGATCAAATTTGATCGAAAGTACTTTTTATAAATGAGGCCCCTGGTCTTGGCCCTTCTGCCCTTCTGACCATCTTCTGGCGTAGACTCAAGACTCGCCTGTTTAGATTGCATCTTTGCTCCCTGAATTAATTGTTAGCATGCAAGTCTTGCTTTTTGAAATAGCATTTTAGGGGTATGTTAACAGTGATTTATACATCAACACTTGCCATGTTACTGACATTTTGGTTAATGTATTATTTAGACTTGTACTGTTTTTTTTCAGTATACCATTGTTTTTTTATTGGACATTTCTCTTATATAGCACTATTTCTCATTCCCCCTCTACCTAACAGGTTAAGGAGAGGATATCAGCCTGCCTGGCTGACATTTCTATGTGGATGGCTACTCGTCACCTGAAGCTCACCCTTCACAATACGGAACTGCGCTTCATACCTCACAGGACCTCCCCACTGCAAGCCCTCTCCATCACCGTCAACGGTACTATGGTGGCTGCCTCCCGCTCTGCATGGAACCTGGGGATGGTCCTGGATGACCAGCTGGACTTCATGGAGCACATCAGGGCAACAGCACGGTCCTGCAGGTTCCTCCTGTACAACAACAGGAGGATTCGACCATACCTGACCACCTACTCGACCCAGCTTCTCGTCCAGACCATGGTTATCTCATGCCTGGATTACTCCTCTCAAAGTTTTCACACATAACCCCCCTGCTGAGATCAGTCCACTGGCTGCCGGTCGCCGTCAGGATCAGGTTCAAAGTTCTGAACCTGGCCTACGCTGCAGCCAAAAGGACAAGCCCTTCCTACCTGCAAGACATAATACAACACTAAACTCCAGCTCGACCACTTCGCTCGGACTGCGGAGCTTCTCCACCCTAGCTCCCCAGTGGTGGAACGAACTGTTCACTCCTCTACGTTCTGATCAAACACTGCCTGCACACCTCTTCAGACTCCACCTTGACTGTTTTTCGCTTGTTTCCTGTTCCTTAATTCTTTGTTGATTTTATAGTTTATAATGTCTTGTTGTCTTAGCCATAGCTTACTGTGTACTATACTCAATGTTCTTGACTATGGATAGCTGCTATGTTATGATAAGAAATTAGTTCTATCTGAACTGATGTCATTGACCTTCGGTATGCACTTATTGTGCGTCGCTTTGGATAAAAGCATCTGCCAAATGAATGTAATGTAAATAAAGTTTATTATTATTATTATTTTATGCAAACTTATGTACTTTTTGCCTTATACGTCGCTCTGTATAAGCGCATCTGCCAAATTAATAAATGTCTGTATTGATACACTTCTGTAATGTGATGGACCCTTTCTAGATTAAATAAGCTAAATGTCCAGCTAATAAAAGCTTGAAGACGCTGAAGTTCAATATTTCTCTGAGTGAATTAATACAAAATTTATTTTACAGTGCATTGTGTACGCTATATATTGATGTATTGTAAATTATGTCTTCTCTTTCAAAACCTGATGGCCAATATACAGCATATAGTAATAATGTTTATCATTTTAGTCATATAAAGGTTGGAAATTGTTTATACCACAACATCTCATATTGATTACAATGAAAACACCAATTTAAAATGGGTAGAAAATTATTTTTATATAATTACCAATAAAATCTCAGATCATGGGATAGACTACATTAACATTTTTTTTAAAAATATATATATATATACACTACTCACAAAAAGTTAGGGATATTTGGCTTTCGGGTGAAATTTATGGAAAATGTAAGTTCACGCTACAGTGATATTATACGTATCATGAAAGTAGGGCATTTAAGTAGAAGCATGCAATGGTGATTTCCTCATCTCAAACAATTTATTGAAACAAAAGCCAACAACAGTGGTGGGTATACCACAACAAAAATGTCAATGTCTCAATAACTTGTCATGTGCCCTTGAGCATCAATTACAGCTTGACAACGACGTCTCATGCTGTTCACAAGTCGACTTATTGTCTGCTGAGGCATGGCATCCCACTCTTCTTGAAGGGCGGCCCTCAGGTCATTGAGGTTCTGGGGTACAGAGTTACGAGCCTCTACACGGTGAGTCAGCTGATCCCATAGGTTTTCTATGGGATTCAGGTCTGGAGAAAGTGCAGGCCACTCCATTTGAGGTACCCCAGTCTCCAGCAGCCTTTCCCTAATGATGCGACCTCGATGAGCTGGAGCATTGTCGTCCATGAAGATGAAATTAGGCCTGTGTTGTTCATGCAGGGGCACAATGACTGGATTAATGATGTTATT
Source organism: Synaphobranchus kaupii (assembly GCA_029718625.1). Classification (NCBI taxonomy): domain Eukaryota; kingdom Metazoa; phylum Chordata; class Actinopteri; order Anguilliformes; family Synaphobranchidae; genus Synaphobranchus; species Synaphobranchus kaupii. The sequence goes on from CM056378.1 coordinate 45,968,611, forward strand.
CAGGTAGTATGGGCTTGTCACTGTACCATTCACAAAGTGTAGGGCAGTTCTGTATTGACTAGACACACCTGCCCACACTGTAACACCGCCACCACCAAAGGGTCGTCTGGTGACAACAGTGGCTGATGCATAGCGCTCTCCTTGATGTCTCCAACATCGTTGGCGGCCATCATTTCTGCTCAACGTGAATCGACTTTCATCAGAGAACAGCACTGAGGCCCACTGGTCCCTCGTCCAGCGTAAATGCTCCCTGGCCCATGCAAGACGATGACGCCTGTGCCTGGTGGTGTGGTCAGGTACCCTTGCAGGTCGTCTAGCACGCAGACCACGCTGATGTAAACGGTTTCGAATGGTCTGACGTGACACTTGGGTGCCTCTCACCTCCCTTAAATGTGCCTGGAGTTGAGTGGCATTCATCATCCGGTTCCGCAGGGCACTGTTCACAATGAAGCGGTCATCAGTGTGGGATGTGGCCAAAGGACGTCCACTTCTATGCCTTTCTGTGACTCTTCCAGTCTCTCTGTATCTCTGTTGCAACCTGCTGATGACACTCTGTGACACTCTAAGCTCAGTGGCCACTTCCCTCTGAGAACATCCTGTTTGAAGCCTCGCAATGGCGAGGTACTGTTGATCAATTGTTAGGTGTCGTCTTGGTCTCATGATGTCAAAATGTGAACAGCATGATGAAGAGGACTGTTTAAATACCAATTCTAATTGAACCAGGAAATTTATTGGTCGATTCATGGATCAAACACCTGTTGTGAATTTTGCCGTTCAGCTCCTTGTTAGAGAACAGCAAGTTGTGCAAAAAGTACTGAAACATTGAATAGTTGGACATGTGCATTCAAAAGTTTAGAGAAGGTCAAATTAATTTCACCTGTAAAGGTTATAGTGCATTTTAGGTTCATCCTGAAATTTCACCCGAAAGCCGAATATCCCTAACTTTTTGTGAGTAGTGTATATTTTTTTTAACATACAGCTGCCACCCTTGTCATTATGTATTTAAAGGGAATGCTTTCATTCCGACAAAGCTTTCACACTAGGCTACTGCATGCTGTTCACTACTGTCTGCTTATTAATTATCAACCTGCTGGATTTGGAAGGCATTATAAATGTCTAGAAGTATCTAAGATAATTATCTAAGTATTAAAAGTTGGGTTCATGTGAGTAGCGTGATCCCATTCACAATAAACGGAGGGCATCTTCATGTGTGTTTACGGTTGTATCAAGCAGAACTACATTTCGGCGCCATTTTATTGCTTCGCGCTAAGGAAAGTATTGCTGGGAATTGTAGTTTTTTGTGCAAATTTATTTCCTATATACGTAATTATCTAGGAATTGCTAATGTATTATCTAGCTGGCAAGCCAGTTATGTTAGCTACGTTCAACCAGATCTAGGTACCTAGGTAGCTACGCGTGCTTTAGCTGTTGGCAGACAGTCTATTAATTATATATATTTAAATATTAATAGCTATTGATAGTCCAAAGTAGATGGCAGTTCTCTATCCGTAATGTCATTAAACTGCAATTTTCTGGCATGTTGACCACCCCGACATGGATTAATTAGAATATAAATATACCCAAATTGGAAACTATGAAATTAAATACAAGAGCTATGGAAGGGTCAAAGGTCACAACAGTAGGATTAGGGTTATGGGTTCCTTAAAATCTAGAGGCTTGAAATTCGGAAGTATGAATATATCCATGGCCTACATTGCATAAGCAAAAGAACAGACCCCTAGTACACATATAAGCTCTATAGCACCACCTACAAATCTCAATTTTTTTAAAACTTTGACTCCTCCTATAGGAGGAGTGTAAAAAAGTACCATGCCTGAAGCACAAAGGCAGCCAAGCCTCCCAAATTTAGTATACAAGGACATCTCAGCACCCCCTATGACATACAGATCCTTTCCAAAAAATTAGAATATCATGGAAACGTTGTTGTTTTTTCCATAATTCCATTCAAAAAGTGAAGCTTTCATAGATTATAGATTCATTACACACAAAGTGCAATATTTCTAGCCTTTATTTGTTTAATTTTTCATAATTTTGACTTACAGCTCCAGAAAACCCCCAAAACAGTATTTCAAGAAATTAGAATAGTGTGTCGAAAATCAGCATTTACTTCAGTTATTTCAGAGAATGAATGTTTTAGACTGAGTGTCACACTATCATCTAATTTACTCAAAACACCTGCAAAGTTTATCTCAGTTTGGTTCAGTATGGGGAAGACTGCAGACTTGACAATTGGCCAGAAGACCATCATTGACACCCTCCAGAAGATGGGTAAGCCACCAAAGGTCATCGCTAAGATGGCTGGCGGTTCACAGAGATCAGTGTCCAAGCATATCAATAGAAAGTTTAGTGGAAGGGAAAAATGTGGCAGGAGAAGGTGCACAAGCAAAAGAGATGACCGTAGGCTTCAGCGGATTGTCAAGCAAAGACGATTCCAAAATTTGGCGGAGATGCAGAGGGAGTGGACTGAGGCTGGAGTCAGTGCTTCAAAAACCACCACGTACAGACGTATCCGGGACATGGGCTACAACTGTCGGATTCCTCGAGTCAAGCCACTCCACTCTCTGAAATAACTGAAGTAAATGCTGATTTTCGACACACTATTCTAATTTCTTGAAATACTGTTTTGGGGGTTTTCTGGAGCTGTAAGGCAAAATTATGAAAAATGAAACAAATAAAGGCTAGAAATATTTAACTTTGTGTGTAATGAATCTATAATCTATGAAAGTTTCACTTTTTGAATGGAATTATGGAAAAAAAACAACTTTTCCATGATATTCTAATTTTTTGGAAAGGATCTGTATATATTTGCATGTAAGCATAAATTAAACTTGTCCTAATTAATTTGACTAATGATGAAAAATAGGTCTATGAAGGCTCTTAGAATGTTCATAGGTCATTTTGAGTTACTGCTGAACACTGCACTCAGCTTCCCAAAATCGTAGAAGCATGAAATTTTGCTAACTGAGTCTCATCAGGGCCTCTAGCATGCACACCAAAAACCAGACCCTTAGCATGCACACAGACTCTGTAGCGCCCCCTTGAAAATGTGATTTTTGAACATTTTGGGCACTCGCCATTTGTACACCAAATGATTTATCATGCTGAAATGTCGGAATCTAGACCACCTCTAGACATACTACAAATAATATCAGAACCAGATCTCTAGCTAAAAAAAAAAAGTGCAGTATATGCTTTCGACAGGGGGCGCTACTTAAATTTCAGAATTAATGTACAACACTTTCCGAGGTGATTCTTAGGATCAAGCAGAGTCAGAAAACATCAGTCATAAGAACATTTCAGTATAAATGACAATATAGGACTGCCATCTACTTTTGACTATTAATATTAATATTAAGCTATTAATATTGAAAATTTATATCCTAACTGTCTACCAGCAGCTAAAACACGCGTAGCTAGCTAGGTACCTAGATCTGGTTGAACGTAGCTAGCATAACTGGCTTGCTAGGTAGATAATACATTAGCAATTCCTAGATAATTACGTATACAGGGAATATATTTGCACAAAAAAAACTACAATTTCCAGTAATACTTTCCTTAGCGTAAAGCAATGAAATGGCGCCGAAATGTAGTTCCGCTTGATACAACCGTAAACACACACGAAGATGCCCTCCGTTTATTGCGAATGGGATCACGCTACTCACATGAACCAGGGCCGGATCTAGGGGGGGGGGGGCAGAGGGGGCCGTGCCCCCCCAAATTTTTGCTGTGCCCCCCCTTGATCGATCCCTAGAAAAAATCCAAGTTATTATAATTTTTTTTTTAACCAATATTTTGCATTCTTTCTCAGTTCAGGAGACTTAGCCAATCATAATGTTCTATTCAAAAGATCAAAAAACAACAACTTGGCAATGTATTTCTGATTGGTTGGTTGGGCAGTTGGGCTCCCGAACTGGGACACGGACCGATCTGCTGTCACTCTCTTCATGCTCAGTAGTGTTGTGTCGTTCGCGAACGATTCGTTGAAAAGACCGAATCTTTTGGGTGAACGAACTGAACTGAATCACTTACTGAAAAGATCCGTTCATTTCTCAGTTCAGTTGAGCTCTCGAACGGATCTGATCAGCAGCGAGCGTGCAGGGAGGGGGAGGGACTGCCGCGAGCGAACGTGATTCGTCCCCTGCGAACCAGTTCTGCTGTGCTGAACGAATCATTCACGGGCGGGCGGGCGGGCGCTGAGCGAGGCAGCAAGCGTGCAGAGTGGACTTCTGCGAGCGAACGTGTAGTGATTCGTTCACTGAAGGCTACTAGACACAGTGAGTTAACGTGACGTGATCCTGAGTGATAATCAGCGGCTCAAACTGCCAGAATCAGGCCCAGCAAGTTAAGACTTAAAAGTCATTGAAAACCAGCGTTCACCTCCAATATTGATATTCAACGAGGAAACTTTTAAAATATCAAGATTTGTAAACGGAGTTTGGTGCGTTTGTCAAAGCGACAGCACAAGCACTGAACAATTAGGTGAACAAATCTTTTGAACGAATCTTTTTAATGAACTGATTCTAGTGATTCGAGTCACTGAAGTGAACTGTTTTGCCCATCACTAATGCTCAGTATCGGATCCTGTGCCCGGTCCCAGTTCGGAAGAAAAGGCAGTCAGGGGTGCTTCCGTGGATCTCGGCCACGATTTAAATGATAACACACCATCTCAGCCAGTTCTAAAAGTATTTCCCAAACGGGAGTTTGGCAAAAAGGCTTGTTCTTTCAACCCAAGCTGGTATCAGTCACGATCATGGCTAGAATATTCAGTGAAACTAGATGCATGTTTCTGCTTCCCCTGTCGTAAGTTTTCAAGCACAAATGACAGAGATCTAGTTTTTACCAAGACGGGGTTTATTAACTGGAAAACGGCATTAGAAAAGGACAGGGGATTATACAGGCATGCATCTAGCCATAGCCATTTGAATGCTGCACGATCATGGACAGAACTGAACACGAGAGTGGAAACTGGTGACACTATATCATGTCTCTTGGGAAAAACACAGGTTGAGAAAAACCGATACTACTTCAGAAGCATAGGGGAAGTGGTGCAGTTTCTGGCTGTGAACGAACTTGCTTTTCGTGGAAGCACTGAAAGTCAGTCCGAAATAAACGATGACAGTGATATCTCTGCTGGGCTGTTCCTGAAATTGTTTGAGTACACTCTGGCTAAGGATTCCAAACTTGCTGAAATAGCAAAAAACATCCCTCAGAATGCAAAGTACACATCAAAAGGCATTCAAAATGAGATAATTAACACTCTAGCCAGTATGGTGTTGCATGAGATGAAAAGAAAATATGATAATGCAGATACAGTAGGGTTCTGCATCAAATGTGATGGAACCAGAGACAGGTGCAATGTTGAGAATCTTTCACTTGTGATTCGGTTTGTCTGTAATTCGGTTCCTGAGGAGCATTTGATTGGTTTACTGGACTTGAGTGGGTTGGATGCAGAATATATAACAACAGAAATGCTCAAACACCTGTCCAGTGAAGGTTACAGTGCTGATAATATAATCAGCCAATGTTATGATGGCGCATCAGTCATGAGTGGGATCAGGGGTGGGGTTCAAGCATTGTTGCAACAGAAGCTTGGCAGGCTCATTCCTTATGTACATTGCTACAACCATCAGCTGCACCTAGCAGTGGTGCATGCCATTCAGGAAGAGCCATGCACCAAAACATTCTTTGAACTCTCCGGCTCACTACATTCCTTCGTTCGCCATCATTATGTAGCCCAGAACTATAATGCACCCTCTCTTAAAAGGTTACTCGAGATACGGTGGACCAGTCATTATGATGTAACAAAATGTGTGGTAGACAATGAGGATGCCATCTTGAACATTTTGTCAGCGATTTCTGAAGATAGTGTGGCAGCAATGGCTTTATGCACAGAGGCATCAGGGCTCCTAGTACAACTCAGGAAGCATCATTTTTTTGAAACTGGTAAATTCCTCATCAAAATTTTTGGTGTCTTGAAACCAGCAAATTCTATTCTGCAGGCTAAGGCTGTGGATCTTTGCAGTGCTGGGGAGGTTATCAGTGCCTCACTGCAAGCTTTAAAAGATATCCGAGAAGATGATTCATGGGATAATTTTGAGATATTAGACAGCCCCACTGCTACAAAAAGAAGGAGAACGATGAGCAAACAGCTCATAGACAGTTTTGTTCTCTCCACCGTTGGTCAAAAGTCCTAGCATTTCAAGCCTTTCCTCATAAAACATATCTTTTATACCCGGGATCAATCTGGTTGCCCTTCTTTGGACCTTTTCCAGCGCCTCTATATCTTTCTTGTAGTAAGGTCCCCAGAACTGCAGACAGTACTCTAAGTGTGGTCTGACAAGGGCATTGTATAGTGTGAGTATGATCTCCTTAGATTTATACTCAATACTCCTGGCTATGTATCCCAGCATCCTGTTAGCTTTTTTTTACCGCTACAGCACATTGACCAGACCCTGATAGGCTTTGATCGACTATTACTCCCAAGTCTTTTTCTGCATGTGCACATTCTAGTTTTGTACCCCGCATAAAGTAATCCTGCCCTATGTTTTTATTCCCCACATGTAGAACTTTACATATAGTTATATTGAATTTCATTTGCCAGGTTTCTGCCCACTTCTGGAATTTGTTTAAATCTTCTTGGATTACCTTAGTAGCTTCCAGACAGTTGGCTAAACCTTCCAGTTTTGTATCATCCGCAAATTTAACTAATGTACTTTCAATATCCGCATCTAGGTCATTTATGTAAATGAGGAAGAGCAGTGGACCCAGAACCGAACCCTGTGGAACTCCACTTCCCACTTTACCCTGCTCAGATAAGATCCCTCCTACTACTACCCTTTGTGTTCTATCCCGTAACCAGTTCCGAACCCACTCTGAAATGCTTTTGGAAGTCTAAGTATATAATATCATAGGCCTTGCTCCCATCTAGACACACGTGCGTGTGGTTGCAAGGATACACACACACACACACAAATATATGCAAACGAGGGGAAAAAGCCTGGGAACTGTATGGCACACACAGTGCCCTAAATAAAAAGGTGCCCCCCCTAAATTTCTGTCTGCCCCCCCAATCACAGCAGTCTAGAACCGGGGCTGACATGAACCCAACTTTTAATACTTCGATAATTATCTTAGATACTTCTAGACATTTATAATGCTTTCCAAATCCAGCAGGTTGATAATTAATAAGCAGACAGTAGTGAACAGCATGCAGTAGCCTAGTGTGAAAGCTTTGTAGGAATTAAAGCATTCCCTTTAAATACATAAAAATGACAAGGGTGTCAGCTGTATGTAAAAAATATATATATTTAAAAAAGAAAATTGTTAATGTAGTCTATCCCATGATCTGAGATTTTATTGGTAATTATATAAAAATAATTTTCTACCCATTTTAAATTTGTGTTTTCATTGTAATAAATATCAGATGTTGTGGTATATACAATTTCTAACTTTTATATGACTAAAATGATAAACATTATTATTACTATATGCTGTATATTGGCCATCAGGTTTTTAAAGAGAAGAGATAATTTACAATACATCAATATATAGTGTACACAATGCACTGTAAAATAAATTTTGTATTAATTCACTCAGACGTATTGAACTTCAGCGTCTTCAAGCTTTTATTAGCTGGACATTTAGCTTTAATCTAGAAAGGGTCCATCACATTACAGAAGTGTATCAATACAGACATTTATTCATTTGGCAGATGCGCTTATACAGAGCGACTAGGGCAAAAAGTGCATAAGTTTGCATAAAATAATAATAATAATAAACTTTATTTCCATTGCATTCATTTGGCAGATGCTTTTATCCAAAGCGACGCACAATAAGTGCATACCGAAGGTCAATGACATCAGTTCAGATAGAGCTAATTTCTTATCATAACATAGCAGCTATCCATAGTCATGAACATTGAGTATAGTACACAGTAAGCTATGGCTAAAACAAGACATTATAAACTATAAAATCAACAAAGAATTAAGGAACAGGAAACAAGCGAAAAACAGTCAAGGTGGAGTCTGAAGAGGTGTGCAGGCAGTGTTTGATCAGAACGTAGAGTGAACAGTTCGTTCCACCACTGGGGAGCTAGGGTGGAGAAGCTCCGCAGTCCGGACGAGCAGAGCGAAGTGGTCGAGCTGGAGTTTAGTGTTGTATTATGTCTTGCAGGTAGGAAGGGCTTGTCCTTTTGGCTGCAGCGTAGGCCAGGGTCAGAACTTTGAACCTGATCCTGGCGGCGACCAGCAGCCAGTGGATTGATCTCAGCAGGGGGGTGATGTGTGAAAACTTTGGGAGGAGTAATCCAGGCGTGAGAACCATGGTCTGGACGAGAAGCTGGGTCGAGTAGGTGGTCAGGTATGATCAAATCCTCCTGATGTTGTACAGGAGGAACCTGCAGGACCGTGCTGTTGCCCTGATGTGCTCCATGAAGTCCAGCTGGTCATCCAGGACCATCCCCAGGTTCCTTGCAGAGCGGGAGGCAGCCACCATAGTACCGTCGACGGTGATGGAGAGTGCTTGCAGTGGGGAGGTCCTGTGAGGTATGAAGCGCAGTTCCGTATTGTGAAGGTTGAGCTTCAGGTGATGAGTAGCCATCCACATAGAAATGTCAGCCAGGCAGGCTGATATCCTCTCCTTAACCTGATAGGTAGAGGGGGAATGAGAAATAGTGCTATATACGAGAAATGTCCAATAAAAAAACAATGGTATACTGAAAAAAACAAAAACATTACAAGTCTAGATAATACATTAACCAAAATGTCAGTAACATGGCAAGTGTTGATGTATAAATCACTGTTAACATACCCCTAAAATGCTATTTCAAAAAGCAAGACTTGCATGCTAACAATTAATTCAGGGAGCAAAGATGCAATCTAAACAGGCGAGTCTTGAGTCTACGCCAGAAGATGGTCAGAAGGGCAGAAGGGCCAAGACCAGGGGCCTCATTTATAAAAAGTACTTTTGATCAAATTTGATCTTACGTGTGGCGTACGTAAAAAATCACGACAAAGTAGTGATTTATAAAATTTCAACGTGACTCCATTTGACCGTGGAAATGGTCGTAGCTCCACGTCAGGTCTTCACTTGACATACGCACATTACCTGGTGGTTATGCCGAAGTATTGTAGGCTTGAGAGCCGCGCGTGAACGCTTATTTGGCATGGAAAATTATCGTTGTTGTTATCAGCCTACCAAATTTGTTTAATTCTGAATTGAAAAGGAAACTGATAGTCTAATTACTGAATTTTAAGTCTTCCTTACATTATATACCATTATTATTGCATTGCTTCTCAAGCTTCTGGATTTGAGAATTATTTCCTGTTCATTTTAATAAGTCTTTTGTTTTATTTATCCATTGTTTTTATATATTTTACTTTAACTGTGTAATAGGATCTTGCTGTAAAAAAAGTTAAATAAAATTGCATTATTATTATTATTATTAGAAATAACAACAGTGCGTATTTTGTACATTCTATATCTGCTGTGTACCATGCTTGAGAGATTGTGTTGGCTTAAACTAACAACAACAAAAAAATCTGCCAGTCTGCAAATATCAGGATTCCTAAATGCTTACGAAGGTAATCCCATATGCAAAAGGTCTGTAAAAATCATATATGATCATACTTGCAAAGTTTTTATAAAAAAGAATGTTGATTAGTAGCCTATTATATTATATATTTCTATACAATTTCTCAATGTTTTTTTTATAAGGAGTACCATGTATTAGGGAACTATTTAATTTTAGCATGAAATGTATATGCTAGCTCTCTACCACATATTTATTTTATTTAAGTTTTGTATATGGCATATGTGTTTTTATAAGATTTTTACAGACCTTTTGCATATGGGATTTGCATATAGCATTTAGGAATCCTGTTATTTGCAGACTGGTAGACTTTTTTTTGTTGGTTTTATATATGAAGTTCAACCATCGAGATTAAAAAAAAAGAACTGGAGGCAGCTTCCGCTTACCGGTTCCATGGATTCCCATGGGAGCTGCTCATTGGGGCACGAAGCCGATTCAGTGGTCAACCCGTCCCTGAACAGACCTAGCTAACTTCAACTAGTATAATGCAAGTAATAGCCTACAAGACTAGCCTATAAATAGCAACCCACACAGATAAAGCAGAGACAAAGAAGCTCGAGAATTATACATCATATAAAATACAATTACGAAATAAGAAAGGTATTCTATGAATGTACTATAACGATAAGTATAAACTATAATTAAAATACCGGCAGCCTACCCCTTCTGTAATGGGGCGTGACGTGTGAGGTAGGAGGAGCCAAACGCAGCAAGGGGATTCTTAAAGCCCTAGGGCCACTAAGGCGGGAAACCCCGCAGATAAGGGAGGAGAACATACAACGAACACGCCTACAGATGCTACCAACCGGCTAACTGTCCCACGCCAAATAAGTAGAAGCGCAAGGACAGGTCTCTGAATAGCCAGAATCAATATACTTTCTCCTTTTTTGACTGTCCGCTCCTCATGAAGTTGTTTCATGGTTTTTTGTTGTGTTCCTATGATCTTACTACTCAGTAATGTCACCATCTCCAGCTTAGTTTGTCTGACGTTATTCAGAGAGCCAAACTAAGCTGTTAGCCTGAAGGTCAGTGCTTATGCAATGAAGCAGAACGCAATAAATATCTGGGTCATTGTTCCATGTTCCACTATGCCAAAGTCACAGCAAGAACATTCCTTCTCACCCAGCCTGCCCTTTGTCCATGATAGCAATAATCAGCTACTAACTTAGCAAGGTAAATAATCAAGATAAAGAATTGTTTCTGAACCATTTTAGCAGCATGATGCCAGGGGTCCTGACCTCCTTCACAGAGGAATGAAAAGCATGTGCAACAGTTTAACGCTCCCTGTTTTCCATGCTCCTCCTCAGAACGCGTTGAGTAGCTGTTAGTGAACTGTAATATTTAAATGATCTTAACCACTAATAAACTACATTGTAGGGCATGAAATATGTATTAAAAGCATATGCAACAGTGTGCAACCGTTCAATCCCCCCGTTTTCCACAGCCCTCCTTGCCAAACAGAATGCGTTGAGTAGCTGTTAGTGAATTGTAATATTTATATGATCTTAACCACTAATAAACTACATTGTAGGGCCTGATTTACTAAGACCTTTAGCGTGTGCAAAATCTTTTAACACACACAAAAAAAAACAATAACATGACAAATGATTGGTCATGGTATTTGTTTTGCACCAATCATTGTTTGTGTTATTAGTTTTGCGTGTGCTAAAGGTTTTTGCACCCGCTAAAGGTCTTAGTAAATCAGGCCCATAGTAGGGTATGACATATGTATTAAAATGAAGAATTTAGCTTTTTTGAACCCTGCATTTCATTAATCGTGAGCTGTGGGAGAAGACTCAATCAGGGTTCAAGCTAACCATTCCACATTTACTGCTATAAGGCCTTAATCAAGTTGACTTGCCTCTTAGTTGTCATTATAAAGTTGAAGGGTCCCACTGGATTCTAAATTAATAACAGAGGAGGAGAGAGAGGCTGTGCTTGTTCACACATGGTTAAAATTTTGAAGTTGAGAATGAGAAACATTACCAGAAAAAACATGTTCTATGAATTATTCTTCATTAGAGCTATATAGGCAGTACATAGCACCTTCATAGGCAGCACCTCTAACCATTCGCAACTTCATATGTCAATAACTATTAATAGGCATACTGTGTGTTATGGTACCAACCATGCAATCATGCAGAAAGACATTACCACGACACAAAAATCCATATAGTATGCAAATTGGAAGGTAAGATGGATACCTAATTCCAGTGGCTCTAAATTGTTGTATAATACCTACAAAACTTGATGCAATTTTATTCCTGGAAGGAATAGACAGTAACTGATTAATACAAAGTGTTCGACCCACTCTCCAACAATTAGCACCATCATAAGCAGTACACAGTACCTTCATAAGTACTACATGAACATGCATCCATGCTTTATTTGGCTCCAGAAAAGTATAAAATTAACTTCAAACAAATGACTAACATTTTTTTTCTTTTCTATATCTTCTGTTTTCTTAATATTTAACAAACACACCCATTACCGCCCTCACTGTTAATACTGAACATGATTGTTACAAAGTACCAAATAATTTATGATGGTCAGAAAGATTGCATGCCATAGAAGAAGAGATTGCTTTGAGTCAGTGTGAGAACCGGAAATGCTGTCCTATCGGCATAATTGGTTATAATAGTCTAGTCTGAAGGCTAAACATTCATATCAACTTCACTGTTTCCCAGAACTTCGGAAACCACCGTTTTGGAGATCAAGGTGTATACAAGTGTTCTAATTAAATCTGTCAGACACTCAAGTGTTTTTTTACTCAGGGAAAAATCATGATCAATTGTATGAAGGGCATCATACCGTAGTCCTCTTTTTCTGGTATCTTATCAGAACTTGTGGCAAAAGCCACTGATGTTGACAAAATTTAATCCCCTCCGGTGTCCAATTACGACCAATATGACCAATTACACTGATATTACATAGCAGCTAACTTGTGAGTCATACCATCTTTTTTCTGAAGACATGCTATCCAACAGCAATGTTCTCTAAAGGGTATATCAAACTGCGGTGTTGTTTATTGAACTTGTGGCATTACTGCTCCCTCGGACCAGTCCACGGACGGATCTAAAAAGAAACCAAGTTAACCGTTTCTTTTTTTCCCTCAGGCAACACAATACAAACACAGAAATTGTTTAAAGTCAAGTTATAACAGTCTTGCTATTTTCTTATTTAATTACTTAAATCATCATGTCTTTATATGGATTTTTGCTGTATCAACCTACAATTAGCATTGTGCTTCTAGCTTGGCACTAAGTCGCTCACATATGCTGCTTTATGTCGGACATACACTTGCTAGTCTGGGAGTACTGTTAGCCAGGTCTGGCATTGTTGTTCATACAACATGTTAGTGCACTTGTGTGCGTTTTCACTCAAAGTCACTCTGCCGTCCGCAATATGAATGTACATTTAATGAACCACAAGTAGGCAAAGGGTTCCCGTTTAGGCAAAGGGTTACATTTGGTTAGACAAACAGCAACAAAATGACACAAATCACCAACATGGGCAAAAGCTTTGGTTACCTGGATCAGGGGGACAAACAGCACACGATTCATAGGCTGTCTCTCTAATCCCGAGTGATCAGCTATTAGGAGCTGATTGAAGGGCTGCCAAAAAGCCCTTGGGCTAACTGGGACATGCTCCTTAAACAGGTGATTGGTGATTGCATGGAATGGCAGGCCGGGCAGGAGAAGGTGGTTCATTAGGGGTACGTCTAGACCGGTGCAGATGGAAACACCGGCGGATTGTCCCGCACAGACAACAGGATATTCAGTATCTCCGTGTGGAAACGAGTCAACAGGAAGATACCGCTTCCCTGTCCGACCCCCCAGGCAGAGGTTCCAGGCTTTTTTTAGGCCCCCTGTGTTACAGTGGCAGGAAAACTCCGGAATAAACTTTTATAGCCTCCCCCCACCTCACTTTTTTCTGACATTTTCCCCTCCTGGTGGCCGAACGGAGCGCGTGGTGTCCGACCATACGTAGTGCTTCTTCCCTACTTCCTTTCTCAGGCCCCACTTGTTGTTTCAGCAAAGATTGAAACAACAAGGACACAAAAAAAACTTGCTGGGCTTTCCTGTATGTCTTGTATTTGTTTTTGGCCTTTTCAAAATGGCCACTTCTCTTTCTCACTGTTTGTTCGGCGACTCAGTAAAAACACTGCGGAACGCTGCTTCCTCTTCAGGTCCGAGTAAAAACAGAGTGAGTGAGTAGGCTGTAGTTGATGTCAAATCCAACATTGCAAACCTTTCCTTGTCACTTTATCTTGGTTGTATTTTCTAGAACAGTACTAAATCTGTAATGGTGTTAATGTGGAGCAACATGGAGCAACTACAATAAACCTGAAAGGAAAACATACATAAACATCAGATTACGGCAACGATACAGTCATAAGAAGCCCATTTCCACCTGACCCAGTTGACCTATATCTTAGTTTGCCTGCCTCCAGAACAAGTGTTTCTTCATACCTCACATGCACAAACATGGCCAAGTGAGTCAGTCTATGCACTGTCCTTATTCACATAATTCACATTAACTTGTCCAAAGATATAACATTTTTATGTAGACAAAGAATTTAAGAGAAATAATACATCCACAGCTGAAAGATGCAGAATTAAAAAAAATATTGATTATGAATTTATCGTTACAAAAAAAAATTTACGGGCTGTAAGAGTGTGGTGATTATCTCTGTCGAAGATGTCAGAGTTTGGTTCCCGCCTCTAACAAAGCTCCTGAGCCAGTAGTATTACGACGTTGGTGCCACACCCATCTCTGTATCAGGAGTCTCAGTTGGTTGCCAGAGTTAGCCTGTCTGACAGGGATGGCTGAATTTAATGGCAAGTGCCGGAGCCCTCAACCAGCAGTAGACCGGTACCATCCCAAGTCCTTAATGACACGAACCGGAGAAAGAAGAGGGTCAACATTGGTTCGGCATTTAGTCGTTGGAGGCAGCTGAAAGAATTGCAATGCTTGAGAAGTGACACGGAGATGGCCACTTTTCTTCTCAACCGGTAAGCTAACGTGTTAGCTAGAAAGCAAACTATCAGATGATCAGAAGAAAACTATCAGATTGATGATATAATGTTAGCTATTTTCTTCTTTATTAAGCTGGAGTTCGGACCGTAACTCGAAAGAGTATTTCGATGGCATTTTGCTTTTCTCTTATCATCTCACACTGAGACATTAGCGCTAACTAGCTTGCTAACGTTAGCTAAGTTATGTAGCTAGCTAGCTAGTTTCCTAGAGAGAAACTTGACAGGCAAATGACAGCCAAACAAGGCGAAATGTCAATAGTCATCAAACCTGTCCAATTACCTAGGGCAGCCTTCCGGACTGGCTGGTGGTGGGTCGAAAAGTCATACAGCTAGCTCGTAGCGTAGTGGGTCGTAGATTGCTGTGGGAAAAACACAGCCGAAGATATTGGTATTTGAAGTCTGTTTTGACTGTTTTGAAATCAGATGATGGGAAGGTCAAAGAAAGGTGAGAAAGTTAGCCTTCTTCCTCAGTTTTGAACAGCTACTAGCTACTAACCCGCTTATTTTATCATGACAACGTTAGGTATAATGTCAACCTGGCAACTAGTTCAGGGGGCGTGTGCTTCGAGCAACAGCAGTTAGGGATGTGTTGTTATGAAATGCAATCTCCATATAAGACACTAAATGAGGTAAAAAGCTATGTCTATAGCATTTAAATGTTTTGCTGTGCTTTAAATAGATTTATACTTACCTTCAGGTATAGCTTAAAATGTGACATGAGCTAGTAAAACAGTCCGCAAGTCGCACTTCACAGGAGAGAGAGAAATGTCTTTTTTTTTTTTTTTTTTTCCATATAATGAAAGTTAAATTGTTTTAGAAGTTGCTTAATATAATATACAATGTATATTTACGATTTCTAAATACCTGTAATAAGTAACACAAATACGCTTGTTTAAAAATATGTTTGCCGGGGGCGGGCTTCAGAATGAGGGACAGACTAATCAGCTGTCCATTAATACCTTCCTAATTCAAACAACACAACAAATCAGAACAAGACTCTCTGTTTGTAGATTCACTTCGACTGCATCTCCCCAGATGCATTGGACATTAGAGCTGAACATTAAACACTGTGCTAATTCCCATCTGACCAGAGCAGGACCCTGCTATTGCACACTTAACTAGACTCTGGACACCATTATAGTTTATGTTTTATTTTAATGTTGTCATTTGCATTATCTTTGAATTCTTCATTATGTACCAAATGGTTTAGTGGCCATGACATATGTCCACACTTTCACCAATTAGGAGCCTATTGATCCACCTCAGCCTTTATTTTGATCAGTTAAAAAACTTTTGCTACCTCTTTATGTAAGTGTTTGTAATATAGCATAATGTGAACATGGTACTTTTATTCTTCATGGCTATTTCTGTCAAGATAACTCATGTATTTAATATATGAATGAATATATAATATTTTAGTTTGGTGCTGAATGGATCTGCTCTATGTACTTCTATTGCATGCACCAGTAATGCACTACCTAACCAACAGGGAGCACAACACATCTCCCCTACTAAACAGGAGATATACACCAAAACCCCCCAAGTACATAGAATCAGATCCAAACAACGGGTGGAGACTGGGGTGGTGGAGTAGCAAAATATTTTTTAGAACAAGAAGCAGCGAAACGAGCAGCGCAGCCAAAGCAGTATGGGAGAAATCTGAGTCTCGCTTTTAAAAGGGGCGCTCCATTAGTGATGTGTGCAAATCATTATGAGAACATGCGTTTGCTGAGGCCGACCATTGGTTGGGCACAGCAAGAGTTATTTGACAGAACTTGCTCTGCGCACTTGTTCGCGACGCTCATTTCTGACATAATGTGGCTTAAGAGGGTAAATGATCCCTCTAACCATGAAAAGTTCCTAATTAAGAAAAAAGTCTGGGATTGCAGTTGTGGTTGGGACAATTGTGGTTGCAATTGCAATTGTGGTTGGATTTTGCCTTAGCTACAGCTGACAGCCAGTGACAGATACTCTCAGATACCCTAGGGGGGGACTGGTTGGGAGTGGGGTTAGCCAGCTACTGTTCATGCCCATTAAGTTTGCCAGCCTGAGGTATGAATCATTGCAAGTCTTTGAGAGCTGTTTTCTCAGGAAAGTGTTTTAAGGTGTACCAACATTCAAAGAAGCATATCTATTTGCATATTGCAGTGTATGAGACATCATTTGAAAGCTCGGGATTTGTACTTTCATAAACTATAAAAAACAGAAAAATGACCCCGTGCTACTTGTAGACCGTTTTACCAGCACCAGTCACAAATTACAATTTCCACAGAACCAAGAAATCACAATGAAATCTTAGTGGTACATTTATAAGTGATAATTGAAAGGACAGATTCCATCTTATTCAAATTTTGTATTAATGAAATTTTTTAACTGAAATGTTTGCATTTGCCAAAAGCCTCAAAAGACGAAATTAAATTGATCAGCACTAACTCTAACATCAGCCTGCTCTCCATCGTGGTGTATCAGCACAGAGCTTTGACAACTGCTACAGCCCTGTATATGTCTACTGTACTTCAAACACTCACCACTTCACTCACCACTGGGCGGGAACATGAAGCACTCGGTAGAGTGGCTCTGTTTCGTTAGTTTTTTACATTAAATGAGATATCTGTGTGCGTTCAAATCTCAAATCGACCCATATTTGCTGGACAAAGAAGTTAAAGTTTATTGTTTTTCCACTAGGGCGCAGCCATTTTGGACCAACTGCGGTCGTGCCGTCACTAGGTTGGTTGGTCTCGGCTGCTCAATGTATTCCTATGGGAAAATAGTTGCCTTTCAATGAGCTCAACGATGTATCATGAGGAAAAAATAAAACAAAAAACGCGAGACTTGGATCAAATGGTCAAAGTAGGCGTTTTAGATCAAATATGAATCAAGATTTAGAAACTGCATAGACTATTTATTGCCTCAAATGTTTTCAGAAACGTATTTTAGTGGCCGTTTAAGTGGTATAAAACAAAGTTTATTAAAAAGTTTATTATGCCGCCATATTATTCCGGTTTGAAAACGCAGGAAAATACGTCTAACCAATCAGTTGCCGTTAATGTTCCCACATAGGCTACTGAATCCGTCCAATAGCACTGCCCACCAAACGTACAGTTTGGGGTTCGTGCGGGTCCCCATGTGTCGTTGCCGGATTTGGTGAGAATCAGGTGAGAATCCACCTTTACACTGAAGCGACGACTCGGCGACGAGCCTACGTGGGAACATTAACGGCACTTGATTGGTTATACGTATTTTGCCTGCGTTTTCAAACCGGAACAATATGGTGGCCTGTTAATACTTTCTTTTATACCACTTAAACGGTCCACTAAAATACGTTTCTGAAAACATTTGAGGCGAGAAATAGTCTATGTAGTTTCTAAATCTTGATTCATATTTGATCTAAAACGCCTACTTCGACCGTTTGATCCGAGTTTCGCGAGCAACAGCGGACGCATTAATGTGCCTAAAGTAGGTTTGGAATCTATCCTATTCAAATTCAGAACAGGCAAACGTACCACACAGTCGCCGCGCCACATCCATCATGCACCGCGCGATCGCATCGCATCCTCTCCATAGAAAATGAATAGAATGCGTCCGATCGATGTACCTCGCCGGGATTTGGTGAGAATGCACCTTAACTGCACAGCTTGCATCCCCTGCACAGGCTGCATCCACCTGTTTCCGGTTCCAGAGGCATTATTGGACCTTATTGGAAACAACGCTATCACTTGCGTACGAATATTCTATTCTTATTCTATTCACGTACAGCTACCAGCTTCATGCATGCCTTTCTACAGTTCACTAGCTTTAGCTAACTACTTAGCTTGCAGTGCTATTATAACTTTAGCCTGCACTGACAGGTAAGAATGTCCTAGGCCTACGTGAATGAGTGTAGCCTGCTTAAAAATTAAGCTTTTTACATTATAACAAACTAGCTTTAGATTGTAACCGCAATTACTGTGAAAATTGACGTTATCAATATCCTAAATATATTCCGCTTTTTTATCTCAGATTTTTTGTGGGTGACTCTGGTGGCACTTTCCCATACAGATTTTATACTTCCGAAACTTTAACTTCCCTCAGGCTCTAAAATTAGACGTTTCATCACAGATTTTTTATGTTTAGGGATAAAAGGCTAGTCAATTTGGAAGACACACAAAAGGTGAAACGGAAATACTTTTATTACAACACCTTTGTGTCAGTTTAAACTTATGGGGTCAATTTGACCCAAAACATAAAAGATGCCATAAAATTCCAAGATAATATGAGGGTTAAAAGAAAGAAAACAAAACATATGGTTTCATCTTTTCATCTTTTCCAAAAGGTAAAAAGTGGAAACGATTGGGACATTATCGCTGAAACATTTCCAAAGACAAAGACAGCTGCAGGTTAGGAAAATTAAGAAACACAAACCTGTGTTGAACTGGGCATAGCATGCTTTTTGCTGGAAGACTTACAGGTGTCAGTATTTTCCTAGAGTAGTAAGATAAGTACGATGCAGACATACCACTGGGACTGCATCACGATAGCAAAAATTCTAAATACTCTACATATCCCTTTAAAGGTTGTATCAGCGATTTTGGGTGGAAACATAAATGTTTATTTTTTTCCTCACGATCCGCTAGCTGCCCGCCCCATAAGCAGGCCGTCAAAAAACCGCGTCTCTGTAGGCAGCCTATGCTCCGAGATCGTACACAAAAACAAATGGTACTACCAACCACTCAAAACCAAAATAAACAGTATTCCAACCAATCACAATGATCTGCACAAACGCTAATACTCTTATCTCGCTGAAATCTTGACGGATTTACAAACGGTTTGGTTTCTTACAAACGTTATTAACGTGGTTATAATTCTGGATGCTTGAACACTATTTTTTAAAACATAACATAATTATTCATAAGTATGTTTGTTTGGGATTTCGCTTCAGAAGTGACGTCACGTTTGTGCAGATCATTGTGATTGGTTGGAATACTGTTTATTTTGGTTTTGAGTAGTTGGTAGTACCATTGTTTTTGTGTACGATCTCGGAGCATAGGCTGCCTACAGAGACGCGGTTTTTTGACGGCCTGCTTATGGGGCGGGCAGCTAGCGGATCGTGAGGAAAAATCAGATGAATGTGATCATTTATGTTTCCACCCAAAATCGCTGATACAACCTTTAACTGTAGAGGAAATGGTAAAAGTGGTACTCTTAGTGAACAGTGTAATGGAGGGAGTTGGTTTGGAGGACCAAACGCGACAGAAGGGTTTTCAGGCAAGTGACTCCGGAGAGACACCAATAAAACAGAGCGGACTCTGTAGGAGGGAGAGGGAAAAGAGGAAAACAGAAAAGCTCCAGCTCCCAAAACAGGGGAGTGAGGAAGGAGACTTAAAAGGGGAGAAAAAGGAAAACAACCGAACGAATCGGGCGAACTGACAAATAAGTCAGCGAGAGAAAATAGTTTAGAAAACAAAACCTCTACTCTCAAGATGAGAGGAATCTAAAGAGGCGACAGAAATAAACAAAGGAAAACAAACCCGGAAGTATCGGGAGAAACGCTCGTAGGGAAGAGCCAAAAATAGAACGACAGAAAAAACAAACTAACTCGCACTAAAAGCGAGAAGAATAAGATTACTAAAGTACTACTATCAAGACCCGCGTTGTTTAGACAAGCAGAAACAAAGCGTTCGATAGGGCGTACTGGTCCTAAACCTTACCGGCTTGAAAGTTAAACGAATTAACATGGAAGCGCCGATACCGGAAGACACAAAGTATAAATAGCCGGCGGAAACAACGAACAGGTGAAATCACTAAGTGCTGGCGAAACGAAAACTCGGCGTGGAATATGTAAAATCCAATAGAGTGCTTAATATAGGTAACGAATGCCCGCAGAGCTAGGGAAAGGCAAGCACAACCCATGACAGGACAGTGTATACATTAAGGGCTGGATTCAGAGATGGCCAACCAGCCCCGGTTCTAGACTGCTGTGATTGGGGGGGCAGACAGAAATTTAGGGGGGGCACCTTTTTATTTAGGGCACTGTGTGTGCCATACAGTTCCCAGGCTTTTCCCCCTCGTTTGCATATATTTGTGTGTGTGTGTGTGTGTGTATCCTTGCAACCACACGCACGTGTGTCTAGATGGGAGCAAGGCCTATGATATTATATACTTAGACTTCCAAAATAATTTCAGAGTGGGTTCGGAACTGGTTACGGGATAGAACACAAAGGGTAGTAGTAGGAGGGATCTTATCTGAGCAGGGTAAAGTGGGAAGTGGAGTTCCACAGGGTTCGGTTCTGGGTCCACTGCTCTTCCTCATTTACATAAATGACCTAGATGCGGATATTGAAAGTACATTAGTTAAATTTGCGGATGATACAAAACTGGGAGGTTTAGCCAACTGTCTGGAAGCTACTAAGGTAATCCAAGAAGATTTAAACAAATTCCAGAAGTGGGCAGAAACCTGGCAAATTAAATTCAATATAACTATATGTAAAGTTCTACATGTGGGGAATAAAAACATAGGGCAGGATTACTTTATGCGGGGTACTAAACTAGAATGTGCACATGCAGAAAAAGACTTGGGAGTAATAGTCGATCAAAGCCTATCAGGGTCTGGTCAATGTGCTGTAGTGGTAAAAAAAAAAGCTAACAGGATGCTGGGATACATAGCCAGGAGTATTGAGTATAAATCTAAGGAGATCATACTCACACTATACAATGCCCTTGTCAGACCACACTTAGAGTACTGTCTGCAGTTCTGGGGACCTTACTACAAGAAAGATATAGAGGCGCTGGAAAAGGTCCAAAGAAGGGCAACCAGATTGATACCGGGTATAAAAGATAAGTTTTATGAGGAAAGGCTTGAAATGCTAGGACTTTTGACCAACGGTGGAGAGAACAAAACTGTCTATGAGCTGTTTGCTCATTGTTCTCCTTCTTTTTGTAGCAGTGGGGCTGTCTAATATCTCGAAATTATCCCATTAATCATCTTCTCGGATATCTTTTAAAGCTTGCAGTGAGGCACTGATAACCTCCCCAGCACTGCAAAGATCCACAGCCTTAGCCTGCAGAATAGAATTTGCTGGCTTCAAGACTGATGGTTGTAGCAATGTACATAAGGAATGAGCCTGCCAAGCTTCTGTTGCAACAATGCTTGAACCCCACCCCTGATCCCACTCATGACTGATGCGCCATCATAACATTGGCTGATTATATTATCAGCACTGTAACCTTCACTGGACAGGTGTTTGAGCATTTCTGTTGTTATATATTCTGCATCCAACCCACTCAAGTCCAGTAAACCAATCAAATGCTCCTCAGGAACCGAATTACAGACAAACCAAATCACAAGTGAAAGATTCTCAACATTGCACCTGTCTCTGGTTCCATCACATTTGATGCAGAACCCTACTGTATCTGCATTATCATATTTTCTTTTCACCTCATGCAACACCATACTGGCTAGAGTGTTAATTATCTCATTTTGAATGCCTTTTGATGTGTACTTTGCATTCTGAGGGATGTTTTTTGCTATTTCAGCAAGTTTGGAATCCTTAGCCAGAGTGTACTCAAACAATTTCAGGAACAGCCCAGCAGAGATATCACTGTCATCGTTTATTTTGGACTGACTTTCAGTGCTTCCACGAAAAGCAAGTTCGTTCACAGCCAGAAACTGCACCACTTCCCCTATGCTTCTGATGTAGTATCGGTTTTTCTCAACCTGTGTTTTTCCCAAGAGACATGATATAGTGTCACCAGTTTCCACTCTCGTGTTCAGTTCTGTCCATGATCGTGCAGCATTCAAATGGCTATGGCTAGATGCATGCCTGTATAATCCCCTGTCCTTTTCTAATGCCGTTTTCCAGTTAATAAACCCCGTCTTGGTAAAAACTAGATCTCTGTCATTTGTGCTTGAAAACTTGCGACAGGGGAAGCAGAAACATGCATCTAGTTTCACTGAATATTCTAGCCATGATCGTGACTGATACCAGCTTGGGTTGAAAGAACGAGCCTTTTTGCCAAACTCCCGTTTGGGAAATACTTTTAGAACTGGCTGAGATGGTGGGTTATCATTTAAATCGGGCCGAGATCCACGGAAGCACCCCCAACTGCCTTTTCTTCCGAACTGGGACCGGGCACAGGATCCGATACTGAGCATGAAGATTCTGAACTACCGGTATGTACAACTAGAGCTGCATTTGTGTTAACATTACTGTGCTTTGGTTTAGTAATCAAAAAACGATGCATAATGATTTAGGCTAATACCGTATAAGCAAGTAGGGTAACTGTCACCAAAAGGAAAGAAGAACCGTGGAGCACAGAGAATAAGAAAAGAAAGAAAAACACATTAGCGACCTAACCGTTAGTTAGCTTTAGCTATAACGGTGACAATTAGCTAGCTAACAGTTAACGTTACCTAGCTAGGTTAGCTAGTCTAACGTAAACTAGTACTGTAGCTAGCTAGCTAATGTTGTGTAAAACCACCACCACTAAGCCCCTCAGACAGTAATAACACTAAACCACTAAAATGAAACAACAAGACAAGACTCAAAATACACAGGCTTAATTATAAACTTTTAAACAGAATAACTTTTACACCTATATTATTTTTATTTATTTTTGCTGTGGGCAAACATTAACCTCTTCAAGTGACAGACAAACACCGACAAATGTAGAGAGTGACAGCAGATCGGTCTGTCTCCCAGTTTTAAACTGCCCAACCAATAAGTCAGAAATACATTGCCAAGTTTTTTGTTTTTTGATATTTTGAATAGAACATTATGATTGGCTAAGTCTCCTGAACTGAGAAAGAATGCAAAATATCGGTTAAAAAAAAAATAAATAACTTGGATTTTTTCTAGGGATCGATCAAAGCAATTGATTATTTTAAGTCAATGGTCAAAGTTTTGGGGGGGCACAGCAAAAATTTGGGGGGGCACAGCCCCCTCTGGCCCCTCCCTAGATCCGGCCCTGTGGCCAACTTAAGTCATGCACTTAAGTGCCTCTCCTGCGCGGATTTAACGCGGGCTGACTTACGTCGTATTCTAACTTGTGTTTCGCAGGTGCTTATCTCAAAATGTGGGTGGTACAGGGCATGATATTCTAATTACCTGTTTCTTGTACCTGCCCCATGGGTTGCCAGGTATCTACTAAAAAAATGTTTGTGGGGTTATGCGTTTTTAACGTGTCAGTGACAGTGCCTTTAATAACCGCATTTGCCTTTTGGAAAATCCTGCATGCCTTTGCGCATCGTAACTCTTGCGTGACGGGGTATAGGCATGCAGTGAACGTATTAATACATTGCATTGATAAAATGATCATAGCTTGTATTGATGACTGGGATATAGCTACCCATCACACAATCAAAAAAAGTATCGCTGGACAGTGGTTGCATGCAATATTACTAAGTAAACAAATAAATCGTTGGATTTACTTAAAAAAACAGTTATAAATATTTCTTTTTACGATTTAGTCTACCTAATAAAGTAATGTATGGTAACATAATAGCCTAGATCAGTGGTTCCCAAACTCTGTCCTGGGGGACCACTGTGTATGCTGGTTTTCGTTCCAACCACAATTGCAATCCCGGAATTTTAACAAGATGTCAATTGTTCTTAATTAGGTGTTTGTCATATTTAGAGGGATTATTTACCCTCTTAAGCCACATTATGTTAGCAATAGCTATGCATGTCATGAATAATAAAAGTACAATATTCTCATTGTGCTATATTGCAAATAATTACAAAAAGGGGCCAAAAAAACAACATTTTTTAAAAAACTTTTTTTAACTGACCAAATTTATTTTATTTTATTAAATAAAATTAAAAACTGAGGTGAATCAATAGGCTCCTAATTGGTGAAATTGTGGATATATGGCCACTAAAACTAACCATTTGATAAATAATGAAAAAAGACAAAGAAAATGATAACAAGCCAAACTTGCAGTGTTAATACATTTAAGAAAAACTCACGTTTTCAACTACCTAATTAGGAGCCAATTGATTCACCCCAGTCTTTAATTTGATCAGTTTGAAAAAAATGTTACCTATTTGCAAATCAGCCCAATAAGCACAGTAGGAACATGGGAATATTTATTCTTCATGGCATGCATAGCTATTTCTGACATGATGTGGCTTAAGAGGGTAAATTAAAAAAAGCACCTAATTAAGAAAAATGAACAGCTTGTTAGGATTTTGGGATTGCAATTGTGGTTGGAATGAAAACCAGCATACACAGTGGTCCCAGAGGACCGAGTTTGGGAACCACTGGCCTAGATGCGACGTCTTCCACTTAACGAGTTGAAGTCACATATAGCCTACTTAATAATATCCCATTACTTGCAAACACTGTCCAAAGATTTATTTTTTGAGTGCATCTGTCACATGCTGGAAGGATGTGGCCAGGAAGGAGAGAGATTTTAACCTGGGGTGCGTCCCAATATTTTTCATTCCCCACCTCCTTTCATCCACAAAAAAAAAGAAGTATGCAAAAATGGCTGAACATTTCGAGTACAAGTATTTGCATGCACAGTATACAATGTACCTGACATTGCGGTATGCGTCGAGACATTAATTAATATGTAACCATTAATACATAATTAAGATTACATTACATTACATTTATTTAGCAGACGCTTTTATCCAAAGCGACGTACAGTAAGTGCGTACAGAGACATCATCATCATTACAGAACAGACAAAAGATGTAATCAGCAACATTTGATTAAAACACAAAGATCCGTTTCCGGGGGACGGAGGAGAGGAGGTGGTAGTGGAGGAAGAGAGGGTGCATTTTTCGAGTAGTGGGAGCACTGGTAGATCTACACTGCGGGGAGTTACTTTGCGCTTTTGGAGCAGCAGTGCTGACACAAGTAGGCTACAAAATAAGCTCTCTGTCAAAGCGATTATGATCCAAACACTGTCTATCAATGACTCCATCTAATATTGGTCTGGTATTATATACCAGACAGTCAATCATATTTACATATTTTTATTTTTATGTTAGCTCTTTGATAATTGTAAGTAGGCTAGGCAAAGGAAAATAAAACCAATATTTTTTTCAAAGAACATGCATTCATTCCAATATAAATTTTTGCGAAAGATGCTGTATTTTTCATAATCATCTATTGGCGGCGCTAGACATAAACTACCTTTTTTTCCGAACAAAGTTGCGCGGAAAAAAATGATTAAGTTTAAACTCTGAATACATGTATCTTGCAGACACGCATCCTTTTCATCAAATCTCCACCCCGTGCGCGTAATGGTGCATATGTACTGGAGAGACGCTTAAAACAGATAAGTCAAATTGATAAGTCAAATGTCTGAATCACAAATAGCTTAAGCTACGCGGAATTTCGGTAGTAAGTCCCATTTGCGTGTGCTTATCTCAACTCTAAATCTGGCCCTAAGACATTTTTCAGAGACTCTTATTCAGAGTGACTTAGCTCCTTAACTTTTATTATTATTATTATTTATTTATTTATTTTTTTCTGGATATTTACTCAAAGCAAATCAGGTAAAGTGCCTTGCGACAGCAGTGCATCACATGGGGTTTGACCCTGCAACCCCTGGTTACAAGCCCAGTTCCCTAGCCTTTACATTAAACTGGCATCCCTGCACTGCAAAAAAATGTCTGTCTTAACAAGTTTTAGCCTTGTAATGAGACTTAAATATTAGCTTGTTTTAAGTTACTTTTTGCTTGACAAGTGAAATTATCTTACCACATTGGCAAATCTTGGAATGTAATCCATCTCACCCCATTGGCTTTTTTGTCTTATTTAGCAAAGAATTAAATATTTTAAAAGTCATATGAATAAGATTTTATGTCTAAATATATGACTAAAATGCTTGTTCAGACTGACTTATTTTTTGGTTTTCGCAGTGTGTGCTTCTACTTTATTGGAGTATCAACCATCTATATTCTGCATCACTACCACAAGCATCCCAGCACCTGTCACCATTTGCTCAGTTACGTTTCTCCTCACAAATCTGTGAGGATCGGACACCAGAGTAAAGAGGCTATTGCTTTGAAATGTGACTCATAGACTCCTAAGGATCTGACTTACCTTACTTTTTCCACATACTCTCCCTGGCCGAGGCCACTGTTTATCCACCGCACTCCTGTGAGTTGTTGTTTTCCAATATGCATCCTGTTTTCCCCGTGAGTGCGGAGGCCATGGCAGAGACCATAGGAAACCAAAAGATTGGAAGGGTTCATAGATCTGTTTTTCTCTCCTGGTTTTCAGTTGCACTCTGAAGAATGGCTGAGGGCCAAAACGGTAGCTGGGAGCCTTCACTCGGGGGCCACATTGCATTCACAGACGCACACATGTGCACACACACACACACACACACACACACACACACACACACACACACACACACACACACACACACACACAGACTTTTCATATTTCCCGGTATTTGATTAGCAAGTAAGCTTATCTTTAACATAGGAGACTAATTTTCTAATAAAATTCTAAATAAGCCCAGTCACCAAAGCCATCATGCTATCCTGGCATGATTCAAGATTTTAAATATTTGTGAACCATGTTTTGACAAACTTGCATACAAAACGTATGTCAAATTTTGTGGACCTCAGCTCTTTGGCGATTTCCAAGAGTAGGCCTCCCTTAAGAACAAACACATATTTTACAGAACTGAAGATTGCATAAGTAGCTCTTGAAAGTTATTCCAAATAAACAACATGTTTTCTTTCTAATTGCTGAAGAGGGCAAAGGCTGGGCTGTCTTGAATAACCAGGGGAAATCTTTGCAAAAGGATCCTTATCTCTGCATCCATTGTGAAGTTGGTGGAATTTTATCTGATATCCCAAGGAAAGTTTTTAACTGTTTTTATGTTCAAACAAAACAAAGACATCCGGTGTACTGAGAACTGTGCTATATCAGCAAAGGTTTGTATGGGGAGGTGGAGGGAGGGGGGGTTTGCACAGGAAGTTGAAGAATTTGGAACTACTTCTGGTGGGGGGGGGGGGGGGCTTGCCTGGCCTTCAGAGGGTACAGTTAGACATCTGCTCACTCATTGAGGCAAATTTCAGGGCAATGCCACACTGTACCATTAGCATGAATCAGTGGTAGATGCTATCATTCAAGAAAAATCCAGGAAAATTTCCCAACAGATTTCCCAACAAATTCCGTATCCTTTTCCTGTTTCTACAGATTGCTTGCAGAATGACCAGCAAGCAAGAAAGAGGCATATGGCAATTCGCCTCATATCCACGGAAGTGTCACATTAATCAATTAGTCTCATATTATGCGTGTTGATAATGCCATCTCTTTTTGTTTCTTCAGAGTCTACTTTAGATGTTCTCCAACTCGGTCCTAGGGACTCTGTGTATGCTGGTTTCTGTTTCAGCCACATTTGCAACCACTGAACTGTAACAAGCTGGTCATTGTTCTTAATTAAATGCTTTTAATGTCTATTGCATGTTTTACCCTCTCAAGGCCAAATTCTGTCAGAACCAGTGAATAAATGGACAGATGAAATTAGTGGGGTCCTAGCTGCAGAAAGTGTGGACACAGCTGGTCAATGAAACTAAACCGTTTATGTAAAATGAAGAGCAAACAGAAACACCATGGTAACTGGCAATGAACCAAAATTCTAATCTAAGGAAGTTTAAGGAAATAATATGCTTAAGGAAAAACATTATGGAAGGACCTGTTTTCAGTAACTTTAATGGATCAAGAGATTGCCTGCAACAAATTCCAGCATACACAGGGGGCCGTCCGTCTGAGTGTGAGAGCCCCTGGGTGTAGTTACCTAAAATAGCTGATTGATTTATCCATGTTTTAGTTGGCACAACAAAGCTGTTTCCAATGCATACACTCTCAGAAAAGGTATGAAAAATATCTAAAAAGTTACAAATGCTTGTCACTTTGGCGGTGCCATATAGGTACATAAAATTGTACCCCTAGCCAACAGTACATAATTAATTTGTACCTTTTTTACTTGAAACGGTACTTATCAGTACCCAAATAGAACATTATTGTACTTTCAGGGTACATTTCGGAAACTTGTTCCTTAAAGAACAGAAATGTACCTCCACTGTACCTTTATTTTTGAGAGTTTGGGATATCACAGGTAACCAAAAGGGTAGAAAGGCACCAAAAACAATTAACATTACTGTAAGTCCTGAGGCCTAAACTTTGCTTTAGCAGAAATCCGACTTTCTCTCCTTTTACGCATTATTTTACTCAGAGTTTTATACATGTGGACCCAGGTATCCAGCTTTTGTTTCCATACATGCAATGAGTTATTTTGACCAGGCCTAGCCTTACTCAGTTTAGCAATGAAAACCATCACAATTTCAGTCAGAGAAATGTTATTTAATCTGAAACTGTTGAGCAGTTCCTTAAATTGTGAAAACCAACACAGAAAGGAAATTAATCACCAGAAGCCACGAGTGGCACTCCACTCCTGGAAGTATATTCACTCAGGAAAATGTTTTTGGATTTGTGCACGTTCATGGTTTTTGAATGTTACACATCCAATGTACATAGTCAGTATTGTGAACCTTTGATGTTAAAGGAGCACAGTCATGCTTGTTTCAGTTGAGAATATTTGGATTAAATGCTTAAATTCTGTGTGTAGGCCTTTTTAAAATCACCGTCAGTGCAGCCGTTTCCTATTTATGGGAAATACAGCGGCAAAACTTCAAAGGGCAAACACATCCAGTGCCGTCACTGGACGTGTTTGGCTTGAATCTCCCAGAAGGTAACGGGCGCTCAAACTCCACCCTTGAACGCCGAGACTGGTTTATGGGCGGGCACCCATCCAGGTGATCACATGACACTCCCACGAAAATATGGTAACGTTAGCGTACAAATATCACATGGCCTATCTTGGCCAACGACGATAGCCTGAGAGATATGGCGGACAGCTCTGAGTTCGCCGAGTTAGAGGACGAGCTTTTCGATTTTGACGAAGAAATAAATCTTACAGTTTTGAACCGGAATATACAGAGGAAGAATTACGTGAGCGAGAGAGACAGAGAGCGGAGGACAAGGCAGCCGAAGCTAACAGAGAGCAGAGAAGTGGGAACATAAATTGGTGCCAGTGTGGGAACTGTGAACCCATGCCTACCGAGACGGAGAGCCTTTGCTGCCGCGAATGGGATCGAGGGCAACGGCTGTTGGCAGAAACCGAACACGGAGTTTGCACCACTGCCAATAATAACTTTGAACCCTTGCTACATCCTGCAGTACTTACCAACTTCTTATGCAGCAATAGGAGGATTAATTGGAAGAAGTATCCACAACCAAGGGGTCCAGGAGGGCAACTAAGTGACGAGTGAGTAGCTAACAAGCTGTATCAAAATCTTGTAATTTAGCTAACGTTTGATAAACTTATGTTAAAGTCGATATGTTGTGCTTGTCAGCATGACGCCAAGATTCGGACATTCCATGTAACGTCAGTTAGGCTACCGTCGGAATCAGTCGCTTGTTGGCTATACCTAGATGGCTATCTAGCAGCTCATTTAGCATCCTCTGTGCAACAACAGATATTACATTACTATAACCAGTTTTTTCTGTCACCCCTTTATAGGCAATTCAGACTGACCGTTGGCTATTGGAATGGGTACTCCATGGCGAATGACTGGGGAGAGGTGTAAGAGTTGTGCTGCCATCGTGTGTAGTCTCTGCAGTATGTCAAAGATACCCTGCTTCCGATGGTCCATATGTTGGATTTCTGGACAAGCAAATTCTTTGATTTAGTTCCCAGTAATTCAGCAATATAGTCTCATTGGAAGTCCTCTGGCTTGAAGTGTTTTGAACAAACACAAACTTTGTCGTAATCTTTTTTTGGCAAATTTAACAGATAGATCGGGTTGTTCATTGCTGCCAGCCACTGGATGCACCTCGTCTCATTTTTGGGCAAACGGTATCCTGACTTAATATCGCACCCACGTACGGTGCACAATGGCATTTTGGGCAGACACGCAAGAATTTTCTGCGGTATCTTGACTTGAACAGTTAGCTCGTCACCGTGCTCGCAGCAGTGGCATGTATACCCCCTATTACATATTCATATACACCAAACCTAAGCGTGCGCAGGGAGATATGGGAAATGTGGTAACTAAGGCTGGAGCTGCTCTGGAGATGGAGCTGTTCTTGAGGGCCCATATCTCAAAAACCACAAATCCAATCTTTATGATTTTTTGGAAAATATTAAACATTAAATAGTAGATTAGAATGCAGAAAACATGCATATGCCTGACTGTGCTCCTTTAAGTATATTTCATTAGCTATTATTTTATTTTGCACTGGTAAGTAAATCAAGTTGTTTGGGCTGAGTCCTCTCTTGAATTCTAATAAACCATGTATCACCGGAAGGATACTAATACAGAAAATAAACACTGTCTTTTTGAGTAAACTATTAGTCAACGGTATTTACACTTTTAAAAAGTTCAAAAGTTATTAAAGGGATTGCCAACTGTGCTTAAAACGTGGTTTTCTTTATTTGACATTACTCCTCGTTATTAAAAGAATCATCCACCTTGTAAGACTTCCTTTTACAAAAAGATACGGTGCTTTCCACTAATCTGTTCACTACAGCTAACGATTCCTCCCTCCCAGCCACTAAAATGTGGCTAAATTTGTAAATAATGAAAGAAACTATGTTATAGTCATCAGAGAACTTTTGAGTTGTGTTAAAAAACCCCTCTACTGTTTACACTATATTCATGATCATTTTAGTCAAGGAAAATGACAATGCAGTGACATCACATCCTGTTCTCATACGGATGCTGTGATTGTGAGACTTCCCCAAGCCACACAGAGACCACATGAAAGCACCTGAGCGCAAAGCATGCAATACATCACTTTGCTTGATTATTTTGATGAATTTGAGTATAATGTTATCCATTGTACATGCCATATTTCTTGAATCTTATTTTGTGTGCAATTTTGTTTTGACCCATGCTCAAGACAACCTTTTCCCTTTTTCAATGTGTACAGGGTCCATGACCTCGAGAGGATAAATCGTTTCCTCTGACTCCTGACGACAGTTGGCAGCTTAGCGCCCCGGCAAAGGGGTCAGAGGTCAAAGAGCTCCCAGTCATCACCAGCCTGACGAATCGCTGCGCAGACCAAAGGAGCAGCTGTCAGACCCTTACAGGAATGTCAAACAGGGGATGCCCTCTTCAAAAAACAGTCTCCACTAGAGGTGGGCTTGACCTGGGCATTCCTGTTGTGGTGTGTGTGTGTGTATACAGATGGGGTGAACACCATCTTTTTTTTTCAAAAGACAATGCCTCTCTAAAAATATATGGCAATTAACTACGTAGCCCGCATTGTTAGAGGAGCACCACTCTGACAGCCAATAGTTTAGTTATGTCCGAGGGGGGGGGGGGGGGGTGCAGAGCAGATAAATGAGTCAGACCTCTGTTTCGCTACTTCACTCACAATTTTAAATTAGCCTTACTGATCTCCAATTGTTTGTGCCAAAGTGAATACCAGTTTTAGAAAAGTGTTTAGCCATAGCCAGCACTTTTAAAATTAATTTGCTTGCATTGTATATATGGATTGCATTGGACAATTGGTAGGTTTTTTCATATTTCTTAAAATAGTGTCTCTAATTACCAGAACTCTTTCAGCAGATGCATTGCTGAGGGGATCTGTTGGAAATATGAATAGGTGGTCAGTGGCCACCAGGGGCTTACATTTGCGACTTTATTCTACACTCATCACAGGTGAAGTTACCACTCATGGCAGAGGAGAAATATCACACACGGAGCAAGACCTAGCCCAAGTAGGAGAGGAGGGAGAAAGAGAGTGGAGAGGAGAGGTGGGAGGGGTTAAAGACACCTTTTGCCTCGTTAATCACAGTTAGGTTTCCTCTGGATGGTAAAATCAAAGGTGTCCACCGTCTGTCTGGAGTGCGGCAGTCTGCCTAGTGAGGATGATGTCATCGGTGTATACTAAACAGGCAGGCAGGAAGGGAGGGATAGGGTTATGTGGGCATGGATAGGGTTATGGAGGATGGTGGGGGATGTGACACAGAGGGTCACCCTGCTGTCATTCCTAATAGCTTCAGCAGAGCGGGAAAGGGTTCACTCCCTGTAACTTTAGCCATCCTGTACACATGAGCCCTAAAACAGGATTAGTGCAGTAAAGTGGGTCCAGAAGCGGGAACACGGTGGGAAATTCTCAGATGTGAGGCGGGGGGAGTTACTGCCTGAACACTTGTTTTTGTTACTTGCCTGGGTGAGTTTGTGAAGTGTGTGTGTGTATGCATGTGTGTATTTGTGTGCATGTACATGTATCTATGTATGTGTATGTGTGTGTATCTATGTATGTGTATGTATGTGTGTGCATGTGTGTTCCTTAGCCCTCACCAGTAGAGGTCATTGTAAATGACCTCTACTGGTGAGGGCTAAGGAACACACATGCACACACATACATACACATACATAGATACACACACATACACATACATAGATACATGTACATGCACACAAATACACACATGCATGTACATGTAGTTGCAATCAGTGAGTCATTAATTTCACATTGTAGCTCCACCCATTTTAGTATTTTGGGATCCTTTTCCCAGGTTCTCCAGCCAGGAGGAGGTATTGAGCCTGCTGATAGTCCAGGTGGAGCGAGATCCAACCCACTTCACCCTCCTCACATAATTAGTCCACAGGAAGACCCTTCAACCAACCCAACTGGCTTCATATATATTCCGTATGTAGCTGGATCATATTTTACCATATGTTGGCTGTTCAGAAGGCCTGAAAGGATTGTTAGGAAAAATGGCCACAATGCACTGAACTGACAACTGGTTCCCTTGCATTAAGGCTCATTAGACCTCCTCCATTTAAAGGACGACCCAAACGACCACGTTGAATGCAGCTATTACACCTCATTGAAGAGGATTTGTATTCTTTAGTAGGGAACCCTGCCTTTGAAGTGGCTGTTCTCGAGGGCCGGGGAGACAGTTGGGGTAAAATTAGGG
Organism: Synaphobranchus kaupii; assembly: GCA_029718625.1. Classification (NCBI taxonomy): domain Eukaryota; kingdom Metazoa; phylum Chordata; class Actinopteri; order Anguilliformes; family Synaphobranchidae; genus Synaphobranchus; species Synaphobranchus kaupii. Next base: position 46,002,209 of record CM056378.1, read on the forward strand.
TTCTTTATTCAGCCTCCTTTGATGTGACAGACAGGTAATTTAACCTAAAGTGCCCAGCCACTCAACGGCAGGCAGTGCTTTGTGTGCCTTGTTCTGGAGGTTGCTGGCGTAGGACAATTTGTGACCTTTGCAGGCACACTTCCTCGCACCTCTACCCGTATTTCACACCACGTCGTTGGGCACACTTCTCACTCTCAGACCTTTTAGTGTGGTCTGCGGCGCTTTGCTTTCATGTGTGTTTGGTCTTTGCTTTCTTCCATTCTGTTCCCGGAGCAGCCCTGCAAGTCCATAGCGGGAGGTGGTGGGATGGGAACCCTCACACTTCCCGGTCTCTGCTCAACAGTGAGAGTGGAAATGGGAATTGGTCATGGGAAGAAGTTCCGTTAATCTGACTTTCCCTAAATCACCCCTTTTCATGACAGCACACCTTGTTTTTTTTATATTTTTATTCCAATGCCAGCATCAAATCCCTTGAGACAAAACACTTGGTTTTTCTAATCTGATTGCGGGACAAGTAAGGTGGGAACATAGACAACATTAGCAAGACAAAACATGCTCTATAAAATAAAGACATTTCTTCCTGATATCAAATGCTTATTGCATTGAAAACAATGTTTGGCCTGATAAATAGGGTGATATTAACCAGATATCACAATGTCAGATCTGTCTGGCAAATTCTTTTCTAAAGAAGGTCTACAGTGATTTGCATGTTTTATGTCCACTTCTTCAGAAAGTCTGGTCATGTAAAGTTTTAGTGAAAAGAGATCTGGCTTTGCGAGTTTCAGCTGTGGTCTTTTGTAAATATATTCACAGCATTTTTAATCACCCCAAGACATGTCTGTATGGAGTTATCACCAGATGTCTGCTTACAGGATACTAAGTCACCATCACATATGCAAAGCATTTCCTTGTGCGCTTACTGTACATGTTTTATGGGACAGTGCAGTGCGCTGCCAGTGTCACAGAGTTCCTCTACCACTGAATTACATATGTAAAGCATTGGATTGCCTTGTAAAGTGTGTCTGAGCTTGGCTAACTCACCCAGACTTTCCCCAAAAACATAGATAAGAAAACTATTGCCAATTACAGGCTTGCAAGATTGGGCTTTTTCATAGGGAAATGCAAAAACATTCCGGTCATTGTGTTCACAGATAAGAAGAGCACAAATTAAATTTGGGGGAACTAGAGTAAGTTCAGCCGTAGTCATCCACTGCATTCTCATCTGAGAAACATGAACACTTTGCACTAGTATTGTTCCCCTCAAAGCATAAATTATTGTGAAAAAAGCAGTTACCAGTAACAGCACAGTATGGTACAGTACAGAACAGAGGAAGTAAACAAGCTTGAGTGAATAACAAGTTTCAGATCCTGTTCTGTGGGAGACATTTGACCCTTGAAATCAAAGGCAGGAGCCAGACGCCGGTCTTTCAAGTGGCTGTATCTTGGTCGTTAATGGCATCTTGCACACGTTCATGGCTGGAAAAAGCTGGGCAGCACACGTTCACACTGTCCCACCAAAACAAGCTGCCCAAAAGGATGGGAACCAGCAGGAGAGAAGCATACCTTGCCTGAGCCGACCCTTTGAAGTTCCGGGAGAGTGTATGTGTCTCTACTGAACAACAGATTCATTCATATATTAGGATTCAAAAGCAAATTGAAGAACAATGTCAACAGCTAAAACATTTAGGAGATGAAAGATAGGAAATGTGCTGCATTCGTCCTAGGCTATCACTGCAAGCTTTTTTTTGATAAATATTACTGAAAAGAAATTGCATTGCCAACTCAGACTTAGCCTATATGTACATCATGATACCGATAGTGACTCTATAGTTGGCTTTGGGCGAGCAGTCAGTCTAAAATTTCCTTTTCAATTAAATTTGTTTTAAAAGATAAGTTATGCAGTATAACTTGGCCCAAGCTGAACTAAACAGCATTTTTAGGAGAAATATCCCAGCTTGCAAGCATACAGCAGTCTTCTAGCTGAAAAGATGAGACACTCAAAATGAGGGTCAGCTGTTAAGAGAAGGCAAAATAGTCACTACAGCCTTTTCAGTGCATGACTCACGGTCAATGGAGTACTGTAGCACAGGTCATCACGCCAACCGCTAACATATGCATTGAGACATCAAATTTCACTTTGACTGCAGCCCAAGGTAGTTTGGGAATAAACAAACTGTATTAATTCTGTCTACCTCTGGCTGTTAGCTGCGATTGGTGATGGTGGCATTCTCCTTAACCCATTCAGCGTTTATCTCCTTTGACGGGAGCAACACATTCTCTTGGCTTGTTCAGCCACTCCCACAGATATCTGGGACTGGGCAGCACACAGGCTCAGTGTGACAAAAACAATTATTACATGACATACATTACAGTCATTTAGCAGATGCTTTTATCCAAAGCGACATACAATAAACAAAAAAACAACATAACTATGCAAACCAGCCTGATAAACCCCTGGAAAACAGCTTTCACAGTATGAAATGAAAATTCTGAACTTCTCAATATATCCAGCAGTTCTCAATCTACAGAGGGAGTTTCTAAATAGTTTGGGGAGGGGAATCTCACACAGTGTTGAGAGGAAAAGGGCCTGTAAGCCCCCCCCCCCCCCCCACTGGCTCCTAGCTCCAGAACAGCTGAAAGCCATCTCAGATTAAGCCAGGCCTTGTACAGGAAGTGACCTCTCACCTCGGCGTGTGGAGGCTGGGGGTGGCCTTTCCGCACTCCTACATTAGGAAGAGAAAGAGAAAGAGTAGAAGCTGCCCAGGGTGGGGCCTGTTTCAACAGTTGTTCAGACATTAATGTCTTTTCCAACATCCCAAAGCCCATAGTTTAGTATGAGGGACAAGCCAAGCTTGTGTGAGTCTTTTATGTGAACAGAAGCAGTTGCATCTGTAGTCCTTGAATGTTGTTCTAAACAAACCCTTGCCAGACAACAGGAAAAGGTTCAGGGATAATCTATAATAGGGGTCCGCAACCCTGGTCTTGTAGAGACAGAGGAGTAAGCTTGTTTTTACTTTCACCTTACAATCAACAATGAGTTCAGACCCAAGAAATCATGTGTGGTGGGTCAACTGTATAAATAACTGCCAACTTCTGATCTACAAGTTTGCACTAATAAGCGAACACTATAAAATACACACAGTTCAGTGTCATCTAGTTTTTGCAACCTTGCCAAACAGCTTGTCTAGATCAGTTTCCCTTATCTGTAAATCAATAATTCACTTTCTTTCTGGGGTTTTTTATACTATTGGAGTTTTAGTGCGTGTTTTCGATTGTCCCAGACAGTTTTTGTGAGCGATAAAGGATATTTGCTCTTTCTGATGGCCTACAGTGGCAGCATTGAGAGCTTTGTTGGTGTATCATTGTTTACATTTGGTTTTTATTTTGGGGCATGGAGACACCAGCTGACTCACAGTGATTTCCAACGAACACAAACTGAAACATGAATGAGTATTTGAAAAGGGTTATAATCTCAGCATTGCAACACACACCATCCTTGTAGGAAATGGAATTTTCTTACCCCACATCTCAAAAAATACCACAATCAACATAAAAATGAATGAAGTTCAAGAACATTATATTTTCATTTCCAGATTTTAACATAGGACTAAAAAAGGTGAAAAATACAGGGCAGCAGCAAAGCATTCCTTCCAGTTGCACATCGTGTCTCTCAGTGACAGGAAGTGACAATTATCGATGCCAGGGGACTTCTGGAGCCGAAGACCTCGTGTGTCCAAAGGTCCGCGGACTTTCTACAATAATGCTGACCGCGAATAGTGAAACTGCGTTATGACGTTACACTGAACTGTCCCAGGGCGGGTTGGCCGCCCGGGATAAGCATCCTGCCATGCACAGCTGATCTTTATCGCTCCCCGAGATGGAGCAAACCCAACTTCCTTCCTCCTTCCTTCATTCCCACACTCGACCCGGGGGCTATTGTGTGAAGGAGCCTCTGGCAAACAGCATGATGGGCGAGAGAGCTTCACTTTATTAGCAATTGAGCGCCTCCCCCCCCTTCCCCTTTTTGCCGGAAAGGCTAGATGCCGGTACGCAGTGGCGAGGGGAGCACTGGGCTATCTCCCCATTGTGGTATGAGGGCAACCATGAGTCATTGGATTTTACCCAGCACGTGACATCATGCTCACTAGTGAAAATGGCACCAGAATCCAAAAGAGTAGGCCAAAATGAACAGGAACACTTTGCAGCCAATTTCACATCATCACACAGTGAATGTGTTTAGCTACTGTGTGGATAGGATACATCAGAAATTTCCTACTTACACCCCCGCCCCTACCCCACAATGAAAACAAAGAGAAAAAAATCCATTATTGAAGCATGCTGACCTTTGTTCATTTTGGACTATTATGGTATTTGCCATACTGGTGAAGAATCAGCAAGCCTTCAGGTTTTTTTCTGCCAATGAGGAAAAATATCTTTGGTTTTAATTTAAACGGAATAGAGTATAATGCTCTTCTATACAAACATACTTCCCAACTGAGGATATCTACAGTGCATTACAATTTATGTGTATTGAACCCCTGATGACTGGAAAATTCCAAATCACACTGCATCAAGTCATCAAGCGGGACTGGTATTGCAAATGGAACAAGTACATTTTTGAAGAAGACCAGATTGGTAATAAACTGATAAACACACAAACGTTCATAGTTTATTGTTGTAAACTAGTTTTTATCTCCATTTTTCATCATTCCTTAGTTAGGTTTGCCAAATCATAGCTGTAGGTCTGTCTTGCTGAAAAATACACCATCATACTCTGGTAACCAAACAAGCAGAGCAGTCACTATTCAACTGGAAATTTTGGTGGATGGCCAGAAACATAAAGTCTACTCTCAACCCTATCCCAGTTTATCTCCCATGACAGTAGTACATAATGCAAATTTAATGTTCAATCAAACTGTATGTACAGCAGTTGATGTATGTTGCATAAATGGTCGACAGTTTATTACACAATCAGCAATTGTTGCCGTTATTTCATAAGCTACGTATCTTGTTCTCCTTTAATGGCCTTGGTTCAGCACTTGCACTGGATATACACACACCTCTACCCCTAGCCCCCTACGTCTCACAGCTGGTTCTTCTTCTCTCTCTGCTTCCAATTTCTTTTAATCCAAAGATATGCAGGTTTAGGGTGGGGTGTGTTAACAGGGTGTTGCTGTAAAAGAGCGTGTGTGCTCAGTCAACCTACCCAGTATAAATAAAGGTTAATAAATAAATGGATGAATTTTATATAAAGTGACCAACCTGTGTGTCCCTTTATGTGCGACTGATTACAGAATCAAAAGCTTTGTTCCTCAGCTTTTTCATACGCTGTGAATGGGCCAGCACAGCTGCATTAGATTTTTCTTTTAGTCAGGGAAAAAACCTCAGAATATTGTGAGAAACAAAGACTAAAGTGAAAATTGTGCTCAAAGACTGCATTTCTGTTAAATGTTTTAAGTGTGAGAATGAAAAGTGAAGCGAATTGAGTGAAGACAACCAGAAATCATTCAAATTTTAGCTATTGAATCAGTGCAAGCAATGCACATGAACTGCAAAAAAAATGTAAATGCTCCTAAACCGTTTTAAGGGTGCCAACATTTCGACCTGCATAGGTCTTTGTCAGGTATAACTAGCACATGATTCTCTCACACTTGAGCCCAACCACCAACCCCTTCACTCCCCACCCTCATCCCATCCCCCATCGAGGGTCTGCTCTGCCAGTGAGAGGCCAGGGGAGGAAGAAGATGAGTGTGGCTGTCTGGTTTGGGAGGGGACAGGTGTGGCGGAGGTCTGGTAGAGCAATCTGCGCTAATGTCCCTGGACACGCCAGCTCCTCTCCTCTGTCTTTCCCACGGCAGCCAAGAGCCGAGGTCAGGGGGGCAAGGAGCGGGGGGAAATAAGGGGGGATGGGGCAGGGGCATAGTGGATGTGGCGCTTCTAGTTGCACATTTAGCCCCTCCAGTGAGGAAGACCACAGGGGCTGGAAAACATTTTTTTGGAGGGGGTGGCAGGGAGTGGGGGTATGCAGAAGAGTTGGCTGTTCAGGCTTTCAGCACCACAGCTGTCATTGGGAAGCATGAACGCAAGCAGAGGCATAGATGGGCAGATTTCACATTGGATGTTCCTCTAGGATCAGTACTGGGCCCAGTCCTTTTCATCATTTATATAAATAGTATGAATATAGCAGTTGCTTAACTCAAAACGTTAATTTATATGCAGGTGATACTATTTTTTATTGTTGTGCCTCCTCGCTAGCTCAAGCCTTATGCAACCTACCATTGGCTCCGTAATTCCATTCAGGCTTCTCTTAGTGAGCTATACCTGATCCTTAATGCTTCAAAAAAACATGTGTGTTTTTACTAGGTCCCATAGTCCAATACGAGGAGATCCAAATTGACACATTAGATGGTAAATGTATTGAACTCGTGTAATCTCATAAGTACTTCGGTTGTTTAGGTATGTATGTGTCTGTGTGTGCATGCACAAATTTGCTCTTTGCTCAGCCCAAAGGTCAAAGTGCAGCTTCTGTTGACTCGGGTTTCTTAGGTGAGAAGATTTATTATTCTTTACTCACAGCAAAACTGCTGAATGCTGATTGAGTGAGGAGGGAGAGGGTAGCTTAGTTAGTTTGTCCTTCTGGGGGTTTGTTTTTGCTGTTGTTGTTGTTAATGTTTGTTTTATTCTCTGTGTGTGTGGAGAGCTCCTGCTGAGGCTGTTTTCACACTGTGCGGAAGCCCGGGCTAAGTGACTCTCCCATCCTGTCAGAGGGAAAGGGATACTTTTTCCTGAAAAGACCCATCCATATCAAAACACAAGAACTATTATTCCTCAAAGTGACATTCTTCCGTTAAACTGCTCAGTTTTAAGCAGTTCAGCGATTTCTCTGGAAAAGGGAACCAGTTTGTCCACACACCTGGATTAGACTAGAAAACATTTTTTCCCATTATATTGAACAAAATGGAAATGTCTCTTGTTATATAAATGAATATATATTAAATACATGATGCGGTACAGAGTGAGCAAAACATAATTACAATACTGCGCAACCTTCTGTACACTATCACTATCTATCTTACATGTGAAATGAAAGCAGTGCACATTTTATTTATAGTCCTTTTATAGTCAAGAGAAAAGATAACAGCCTAAAATTGAGAGACAAATGTTTATATCAAATAAATTGAAATTGTAATCTTTATTTTTACTATTGAACACTGCATCACATTCCCTTTTGAGAATTTTTTTTTAAAATCCCCCCAATGGTACATAGTTTAAGAAATTGTACAGGGACTTTAAAGCTACATGAAGCAGAGTTTAGATGGGATAAGGAGTCTGGAAGATGGCCTGGAATAATTCAGACTTATGTTCTTCTGTGAAGAAGTAACCAGCTGCCATGACACTTTCCTTTAAGATAAGCCGTGGGCATTTCTACATGGTGTGTTGATCTGGAAGAAGTATGCATGTACACCTTACACCCGTACATAGAGACACATGCACGCCCACACCTCGTAGACTGCTTTGTTTTTTAGTTTCGAGTTTCCAGCTAGAAACAAATAATCTGGAAACCACAAGGATTTCACAGCTTAGCTTGTGTTAATTATTGCTAGGGAATAAAGAAGGGAACTGGTAAGAAAAACAGTTCAGTTTGCTTAGTTTTATTTCCAAGTGAAGTTTTGCTGATTGCTATGTCTGCATTTCTATTTTTTGTCACCCTTCACCTACACCCCTCCACTTATACCGCCCCCCCCCCCCCCCCCAATAATGAATCAGTCCTGTCTTCACAACCTATGTCTTTAACGGTCACTTCCTACTTGTCTTGACCTATGACCCTCTTTCAGGCCAGGGCAACTGGAGAGCAGCAACTTGTGCCAGGCACAAGAGTTTATCTTAAAGCAGAGGAGCTTGTCAACATAAACCGAACCACCTGTGGGAAAACACCAGCCTTGAACTCAATCTACCTACAGACCCGACAAGTTACAATAGAGTTTCGTCCATAGATACCTGTACTCTATTTCTTTTATTTACCAAACAGTCCAAAAAAAAAACATGATTCATCAACAAAGAATCAAGGAAATAGTTCAATATTTTCAAAAAGTCCCCAGCTAACACATTAGGATTTCACCGTATTGTGGTATTATTGCAGCAACACTGCCACTGTGTTACTTATTACAGGAATCTGACTGTCACCACACAGGTGTCAGGGTATTGGAGGAATATGAAAGTGACAGTTATACCTGGCTTAAAGACATTGATTTTATCAACCGAATGATTTGGATCGTCAAAGATACTCCATAAGTAGTGACCAGGATAGCAGACTCCTTTGCATTGAAAGTCCTGGCCAGTCCAGAATGTTTTAGATGTTTTAGATGTAGATGGGCGGCAGTGTAGAATAATGGTTAAGGAACTGGCCTTGTAACCGAAAGGTAGCAGGTTCGATTCCCATGTAGGACACTGCCGTTGTACCCTTGAACAAGGTACTTAACCTGAATCGCTTCAGTATATATCCAGCTGTATAAATGGATAATATGTAAAAAACGCTAAAAAGTTGTGTAAGTGGCTCTGGATAAGAGCGTCTGCTAAATGCCTGTAATGTAATGTAATGTAATGTATTTAAAATGAATGAAACTAAGGGAATTAACAAAAGATTTTTCAGGTTGAGTTCCATCAGTAGAACATAGGTGGAACTTAGCTCATGGTAGATTTCTGCATGGATACCAGTAAGTTTTTTTTTTTACACAGGAAGATTAAATTCAAGGAACAGCTTGCCAGGTCAGGTATTAGAGGCAGAGCCCCTCATTGTAGTTAGGGTTAGTTAGGGTCTCTAGTTAGGGTTAGTTAGGGTCTCTAGTTAGGGCTAAGGGAAAATGGTAGGTAAATGGTGAGCCTAGATACGTTGAATGACCTGTTGTGGTCATTACGTATTCTTACATTCTGATATAGTCCAGTATTTGCATTGTTAAGTTCAAGAATCCATTGTCATAACTTCCTAGAGCCAATACTCAGCACCTGGAGTTCCTTAGGCAGTCCAGGAGAGAATTCTCATTCATGATAAATGGCCTCCACTTTGACATTATATTCATATGATACAGCTACTGTTCTGTCAATAGGCAATTTGAAGTTTTTTTTAGAAATCTCTTACCTAAAATGGGAAAACGTAATGAAAGTGAATATGCTTCCTACACTCAGGGTACACTCTGTTGACTGTTAAATGGATCCTTTCATAATTAAAATATACCTGCATAACCCTGTAATATGTTATGCATGGCTCTTTGCAAACAGTTCAGATGCTGTATGTAAGAAAGTGATTCTGAGTTCTGAGATATGAATTCAAATAATATGAATGAACACTCACCCCCCCCCCACTCCCTTCCCCACCCCAGAGAGAGAGTGAGATGAGGCTCCCATTGTGCTTGCATATGCCTGTGCTGTGTGTGTGTGTGTATGCGTATGTGTGTGTACGGGTGTATGTGCATATGTGTGTGTGTGTGTGTGTGTGTGTGTGTGTGTGTGTGTATGCGTATGTGTGTGTACGGGTCTATGTGCATATGTGTGTGTGTGTGTGTGTGTGTGTGTATGCGTATGTGTGTGTACGGGTGTATGTGCATATGTGTGTGTGTGTGTGTGTGTGTATGCGTATGTGTGTGTACGGGTGTATGTGCATATGTGTGTGTGTGTGTGTGTGTATGCGTATGTGTGTGTACGGGTATATGTGTGTGTGTGTGTATGCGTATGTGTGTGTACGGGTGTATGTGCATATGTGTGTGTGTGTATGCGTATGTGTGTGTACGGGTGTATGTGCATATGTGTGTGTGTGTGTGTGCGTGTATGCGTATGTGTGTGTACGGGTGTATGTGCATATGTGTGTGTGTGTGTGTATGCGTATGTGTGTGTACGGGTGTATGTGCATATGTGTGTGTGTGTGTGTGTGTGTGTATGCGTATGTGTGTGTACGGGTGTATGTGCATGTGTGTGTGCGTGTGTGTGTGTATGCGTATGTGTGTGTACGGGTGTATGTGCATATGTGTGTGTGTGTGTGTGTGTGTGTGTGTGTGTATGCGTATGCGCATGTGTGTGTACAGGTGTATGTGCATATGTGTGTGTGTGTGTATGCGTATGTGTCTGTACGGGTGTATGTGTGTGTGTGTGTGTGTGTGTGTGTGTTTGGTGTGGGCATCTGTATGTGCAAATGATTGCTTGTGAGTGTGTGCGCACATTTGTGTGGTGGGTGTGAGCATGTGTGCTTGGACATTTCTGTGTGAGTGTGTGTCTGTGTGTGTGTGTGTGTGTGTGTGTGTGTGTGGTTGAAGGCCAGGAAGATGCTGCATTTAGAATTAAGAATAGTGACAGAGGAGCAATGTTTCTACCAGAATATGGTTCACTTCCCTTCCCATGTCAGAGGCTATAAATATACCAAAAACAGGATACTAACTGAGATGCAATGGAGGGCAAACTTGCACATGCATATAGACACACACACACACACACACACACACACACACACACACACACACACACACACACACACACACACACCAAACACACACACACATAAAACTGCACACACACACACACACACACACACACACACACACACACACACACACACACACACACACACACACACATACTGATTATTCTTTGATTATGCTGAACATTTCTTTCCAATACTTTAATTAAATTCAAATGGCATGTAATTCCAGGAGGATAATGGTTAATCCTGTTTTAAATAGGACTGTATAATCATGCACTTAGCAAAAGGAGAACATAAAAACTGAGCGATAATTTGAGAGGGTAGCGGTACAGTGCTGTTGTTCCAGATTTACACTGACCTGTGTGAAAGGGACAGGCGTCTACAAATGTGAACATTTTTAATTAATATGCTTTTCCATTTCTCATGCTTTTGTCATAAAATTTGGATTTTCTTTAATGGACTAAAAAAAAGCCTGCTCTGATTAGTGTTCCTCTGCCCTTTCTGGGGACAGAAAAAAAGACCCAAAGCATTGAGCTTCAGTGGGTTTCAAAGCCATGCACTGCACTAAAAGAAACACAAACACCCAAAAATTATCTTGGTAAGGCATTATTTCAATAGCCACATCCTCTTAACTTACAATTTGTTTGATTGCAACACAGATTGTGGGTCGTCCATGACTAATTTCTCACAACATATTTATGGGGGGTTTGCTGTCAGCACAGCCTATGAAAATGAATGACACAATTATGTGGAATGATTTGCAGTGCATAGCCTACTCCAAAAAAATAATGTCACACATTGTCAACAGACCAACAGTGCTACTGACCAAAGTGTGAACAAAGCACCAGATTAATTTAATAAACATGGCTGTGGATGTGGATGTGCAAATCCAATGCTTGGGTGCCCCCCCCCCCCCCCCCCTGCTAATTTCTGATTGGTTCAGTGCACTGGATACTGGGTAGCAGGTTGCCAGCCCACCCAGCATGGACCTATTAAACGCAGGGTGCTAATGAAATTAATGGAAAACAGAAGCTTCGCAATCAAGGCCTGTTGTTTTACAGGCTTCTATTTGTCCTCCCGTATTTCCCTTTACACAGTAAATTCACAGTGTTAATTCAACTCTAACAGTGTTGATTCAGCTCTAGCAGTATCTGGCCAGATTAAGCTCATATGTACACTGTTAGAGTTGAATTAACACTGGACATTTTACTGTGTACAAATTCCCTTCTCTCACACAGGATCATAGCCAGACAGAAGTCCGGCCCAAATAGCTGATGAGAAGAATAACGACAGGACATGGAATGATGTAGTGATGACAGGTGTGCCTTTTATCTGCACATGTTTTTTTTCTCTCTGCCTTCTTCGCCCCCTCAGATTTCTTTCTGTCGCGCTTCCTCTCCCCTGCACTCTTCAGAGCTAGCACGGAGCGCGAATATAAACATTAGAGGTCACGATTCGATATCTCAATAAAAAAAACATTGCCTTTATTCGCCTTTTTTTAACACTGAGAGCTACTGTGAAATGGTCTAGCTATAACACTTGCTAGTACAAGAATATGCAGGTTGTGTGTACCCAAATTTAACTGAGGGCTATAGAATCATCTTTGGTCTTAGTTGTAATTACAGAAAGGGTTTTATTTTTTTAAATGCTGACTTTTATCATGGTAATGGCTAAAAAGCTAACTGCTACAAATCAACAAAATAATTTTAGAGGTGAAGGATAGGGTTCTCGGGGGTTCTCAGCTAGTTTCAACCAACCAGCTGTGAAATTACTTTGTTAAACTCTCAACACTTGAAAGAGATTTATATCAGTTCTGACATATATCTTGTTCAATCACGGGTTTACCTCTCATTACAAGAATGAAAAGTTTGGCTGTAAACTTTATTTATGTTTATGCAGACGGCCTCTGGTGACTCCACCATTCCCTGAAATATCCCCAAATATTTATCATAAGTGCAGATGCACGTATCCAGGGTGAAGTATCCAGTGTCGTGACCTCAGCATTTTTCTGATGATGCAACGAGACCAAGTGGGGACTGGCCAGACATTCGGCCCGCCGTTCCGTTTTGTGTTCCTCTGTGCTCCTGTTTTCTAGGAGGATCCAGGTGGTAGCATGACGTTCCAGAAACGTCCAAGCCGCTATTTAGTCATTTGGTCTGACCTATTGATATTCTGTCTTCGGGCCGCGCCGTTGCGTGAATAGAACATCTGGCCCAGTAAATAGAATATCTGTGGCTGAGTGCATGTCTCTCATCCTCCGTTGTGGAACAGTCCCATATAACACAATGCTCGCCCTCTTCCAGCGTCATTTCCGCTCGCTCCTGATATGGCGTCAGACACCGGGGAGATCATGTGGACTTGTTATTTCAGTATGGGAAGAGCCATGGAGTTTTGAGGATGGCCTGAGTAGATACAGTAGATAAGTAGATACATGCATGGGCCATAACGGCGCTATTTCTGGGTATGCTCCATGTTTACATCTTGCCACACCTTCTGTCGGGTTGTGAAATTCTATTCTTTTAGTGAAATCCTATTCTTGTTCTTTTATCGCATATTTCTATTTATATCTGGCGATGCCTTCATTTCCGCTCACCGGACCGGGTCTAATAATTATTCGAAATATTTTGATGCGTTAGTAAAAGTCCTGCAAGCTACTGACAATTGTAAAGAAGCATCTGTTTTTTTTCCCCCCAATACTCAGAAAACAGTTCTTTGGTTTGAGTCTTTCGTTGAAAATTCGAGCAGGTAGCGGATAAACAGGACATGGAGGATACCACTCGTCAGCCGTGGCTGGGAAGGTAACCGCGTTACCGCGTCACGCCCTGCTTTGTATATACTAGAGGTATCCTGTTTTCCCCATGCCTCATTCAGAGCTAAGGCATCATCTGCCCATAACAGTCTTTTCTTGTCCTGTGAAGCACTATACCACGATAATCCCTGCCAGTAATTTACGTCAACAGCATAGCATAAAGCTGCAACATAACACTGCCTGTAATAAAATTGATATAACACCTGTCATAACCAGTCATGAGAGCATGTTAGAGCTTATGACAAATATCTTGGCATAACAATGGCATAATGTGTGGTGTAACAGGTTAACACAAAGCAATTCTAAATTATCGCGGAGGGCATTATATCGTTTTTTATAAACTGTAATTTGCTGTGTGTCATGACTGGTAATGACAGGTCTTATATCATGCTTGAGACAGTGTTATATAGGTGTTATGTAGACCCTTTCTTGCTCCCTTACTTGCTTTGGCTCTTATAGTCTGTGCCCGCATAACAAGGGGGGGGGGGGGGGTAGAATTTGCATCAAAGTAAGAAAGGTGAACTGGTCCTTGACTGAATTTCTCGCTATCCTGAGCATGTCTGAGCAAGTGGTCTATGGAGCTTGGTAAATATATTGTTGGTTATTGTACTATTTGCATTTTGGGGCAGCTGCACGTTCATTCCAATAAAGCCATGTGCACTATTGTTGAGCTTTTTTTGTGGTTGCTGCATTTCTGGAGGTAGAACACCAAACCTATGTGGTTGTATTTTATTCTGCCTCATTATAGTGAGAGAGCATCTCCGCAGTTTGGGTTTTTTTTTTGTTTTTTTTTACTTGACAAAAATGACAACAAATAAAACTGTTGAGGTGAATTTCTTTTGGGAATAGTACAGAAAGATATTGGCTACTTTAATATGAGCAGTTCTGATAAATACCTCAACCCATTACGCTTAAAAACATCGTGCTGCCCCCGTATCCTATCATACAGAGATGATGTCTCTGTATGCACTTATTGTACGTCGCTTTGGATAAAAGCTTCTGCTAAATGAATGTA